>OENT01000014.1:147770-406498 GCA_900239685.1 Rotaria macrura
GTGATGACAACGAATCCTATTGGAGCTTCACCATTTCCGTTCGGATCGCAAACACCTGCAAATCCAAATGTTTTCGCACAAATAAAACCAGCGACCAACAACACTACTGTACCAATGAGTACAGGCAACATCTTCGGTACACAACCTGTGATGACAACGAATCCCATTGGAGCTTCAACATTTCCGTTCGGATCGCAAACACCTGCAAATCCAAATGTTTTCGCACAAATAAAACCAGCGACCAACAACACTACTGTACCGATGAGTACAGGGAACATCTTCGGTACACAACCTGTGATGGCAATAAACGCAGCATCGAAGGTAGCTGTACCCAGTTTAAATAATTCGTTGCTAC
Source organism: Rotaria macrura (assembly GCA_900239685.1). Lineage (NCBI taxonomy): Eukaryota > Metazoa > Rotifera > Eurotatoria > Philodinida > Philodinidae > Rotaria > Rotaria macrura. Next base: position 148,126 of record OENT01000014.1, read on the forward strand.
CTAGTTCATCTGTTCTAGAATCTCAACCATCTGCTTTATCACTATCGTTACCTGAGGATACATCTAAAGTAGTAGAGGAAGACAAAATATCTAATAAATTGTCAAGGATAAATCAAGAGCAGTTGCTCGCTACTTTATTACGTGATCCGTATGGTAAGGCGGATATTAAAGAATATTCCATAGTTGGTCAAATTCCGGTACCTGTGGAATCTGCTGGCGTCCCAAAGTCTTCCGCGTCAAATACAGCAATATCAACGGCATTGTTAACTGCAGTACCTACCACAGTTCCTATACAAACCAACTATGGAAAATCGAAGGTCTCATCTCGTTCAATGGTTGACGTAAATTTTAAATTAAAACCTGTCTTATCGTTACCCACACGAAGCGATCTAAGAAAGTCATCCGATGCAGGAACAAACGAAAAGTTGAATAGTTCATTGAAAGAAAGTTTTACGAATGAAGAAGAAATTGTTTTACTTGGTCAAAAGAAAATGTCCAAATTGCGTATATCAAATGATACTATTGCTGCACCAGTTCAATCCAATTCCGTTCATTCACTTTATCCTGTAAGACGTCTAGAGGAACTCGAACATTCCATTAATATGACTCGATCAGCATCTGCATGTTCAATAAGAACGGTTAATAATCAGCAGACATCAGTTTCAAGACGTAAGTCAATCAGTATATCACTTATAAAAATCCATACTTGAGTATATTGTTTTTTTGATAGATAAAAGTCATAGTGACTCGTTGAATAATGTTAATATTCCATCTACTGATTCTCATACATCAGCATCGTTGGCAGTTGAATGTCAATCGAACGATGATTCTCAAAAGTACAGTTTACCAATATTAACTCGCGATAATTATTACATGAAACCAACTTTGTCGGAACTGAAGACTTTATTGAAAGATAAAGGCGAATTGATTCTGTCGCAGTTTACTGTTGGACACGTAAAATATGGTTCAGTAACATTTTATGGTCAAATTAGTGTTGCTGGAATGAACCTTGATAATATAAGTACGTAAGAAATTGAAACCATTTCGTTCTATCGTTATATTGGAATAATGCTTATTCTAGTCGAAATCAATCATCATGAAGTTATTGTTTATCCCAACGAGACGAATAAACCATCGGTTGGTGAAGGATTAAATGTTCCAGCTCGCATCACACTGATTGGTGTATATCCAATCGATCGAAGTACACGTGAAGAAATAACTGATGTTGAACGTATAAAGATAATGAATTACGACGATTATTTAAAGGAAATAACTGAAAAATTCGATGGTAAATTTATTCATTATGGCATTCAAGATGGTTCTTGGACATTCATGGTAAGTGAAAAAAGAATCGATTTCATACAATGTGTAACAAACCATTATCCTTTTAATTCATAGGTTCAGCATTTCACTCGTTACGGTCTTAATGAGAACGAAAATGAATTTAATGTTAATTTACAAAAACAAACTCTAATAGGGTCAAATTTTAATTCGATATGGTAATGCATTCCTAGAAGAAAGTAAGTTAAACAGTTGGAATGCTTATATTAGATAATAGTTTCATATTTTGAACAAACTCTACGAAAGATTTGATGTAAAAAAATCCTACACAAGATATTCGAGTGTTTTATATATATATATTTTTTTTTCAATAAAAAGACTTATAAAGAAAAGTTTATCGCAGTTTTTTTAGTTACGTCGTATTATTGATATGGCGAAAAGACATTGAGATATCTTAGTGTCCTTGAAGAATGTATGTTCGTGTGGACGTCTAAAGTTCATAGGAATCGTGTCTGTGTGAACACTTATGAGTTTATTTCCAATGTGTAATTCATTGAGATTCACAATTCAATTGTTCTATATGGATCGTTTAAGAATACATATACAATGAGAGTATATCGGAAAATTGGTCGTCATTATTCATAGAGAATCATAACTGAGATGAAAAATAGCAGAAAATGACGACTTTTCATAATCTTAATAGAGATGCACGCAAGAAAGTAAGTCTTCATCTTGATTTGTAATGAACACTAATTATTTGTATATCAGTTAGCTACCTTATAGATAATTAACTTTGTATCATTCTGAATGACAAGTTCACCAGAAAGAATAACTATAAGGAAAAAAAATGAAATATTGTCCGCATCGAAATAGAATAAAGATGAGCTTTTAGTGTTATGACTTTCGATAAAAACAAGACACAGTTGTATTTTGTCCACTATCTAAAATAGGAGATACACCAACATTGAATTGTATACATTAGAGTATATTCTCAAGAAATGTTTATTTTGTCTCGTATGTCATTTTTTTGAAAAATCGAAAATTATAAAGTGGAATTTTATCGTTAAAATTAGATAAACATCATAATACTTACGAGAACCGATCTATCTAATGCCTAGAAAAAATTTTCGAACTTTTATCTGGCACTGTTCCAGCACATCGGAGTAATATCAATTGCAGACTGTTTTTTTTTGTTAAGAATTTCAGTATAATTTTGAAAACAAGACATGACTCCAAATTGTCTCTATGATAAACCTGATAATCTAAGAATAGAAAACGTCTGAGAAAAAGTTGATATACATGATTCGATTTCGTTTTATCCTCTGCTTTAAATAACTTGAACTGTACATTTCTATTTCATTTCAATCGAATATAATATCAAAAATATTCATTCTTCTTTTAGTTTGAAGGAGATAACGGAGCGTTGAGATTATATCATTATAATCGTCACATGCCACGGGCACATATGATACGAAAGAAAATTACTAGCACAACCCCTACGCAGGAGTAGCAGAAGAACTATTTTTCTGATTTTTGTAAAGTTTGTCCTGACATTTCAAAATTTATGTCTGTCACAACATTCTCTTTACAATGCTGAAATTTTATTCGTAACGTCCTCACACTTTTTATGGTTTGTATACAGCTTTTGTGGACACTTATGAAATAGAACCATTTTTTAGTCGTTATGAAGTGTTATTTTCTTACTGTAAATGGTTCTCAAACTTTTGAAAAATATGTTTTTTTTTGATAGAAAGAGTGACCCTATTTTTTTAATTTATTTCAGTCATTCTTTTTCTGTGATCAGTTTAATAGTCGATTATTTCCCATATAACTTGGAGTATAAGACTATGTAAACAAACACCAAATTGTTTACTCTCTAATTGTAACATATAAGTTGATTCACTGAGTTTTTCTTATAGACACTTTTCTTTCTCTTATCACTTATGTTCGACATAGATCGTTCGTTCGTCATCAATAGCATGAGAGTTCACCACGTTATGTTTTTGATATTCATTATCTTGTGCATAATTTGAATAAACTTGTAGGCGATGTGTAGCTATCTTTTATCAACTGAATATTTATTACATGTTGGATTTATATGAGTGAAAAAAAATGTGTTAGAACAAAAAGCATTTAGTGCTGACAAAATAGATGTGCAATTGTTACTAGGATGATAAAGTAAAATTTTAGTTATTCGTCTTATGAGGTATTCTCTGATAGAAATTTAATTTCCACTAGAGAAAAACAATGAAAATTCAAAATCTCAGAATACTTCCTTCCAAACGCTGCATGCCTGAGTACTAGAAAAACGCTTACGAAGGACAAGTCTAAAGGCAACGAACGAAAAGGAAAAATTCAAACTCAAAGTTTGTCTTCGAAGAGAGATGCTGTACTAATTTTGATGAATTCTTTCTTTTGTGCAAGTTTCATCCTGAGCTATGGTTTCATAATAGGTCTTGTAACGCCCTAACTTTTACTGAAATTCCTGATTTTTTCCAAAATATGTTCTGCCTATTTTCTTGATTTTTGTTTTTGACATATACCAGTGTGACCCCCTGCCTACACAATTCATTTGTGAAACGTGACTGAGCTGCTGTTTCTAATTATAGGACGTTAAATTATGATGTCTGTTTTGAATCACATTCCTTGACTGTCGTTTTATTGAATCGTTGAAAACTGCATTAAGCAATTAGTTGAAATATTAGAACAAGCTATTATTTATATGTAGCCCATAACGAGTTGTCAAGAGAAGGAGAGACAGCCTGATTTCTATCCTATATACTTTGATGCATCTTCCAGATTACATTTCACAATCTAAAACAATGGAAAATGTTATGGAAATAGTAAAAAAAATTGAATGTTTATACAAGAGTAGTTTCTTTTTTATTCTTTAACATGGATCGGATTCATACAATATTTTTAGAGAGATGTTAAGAGATTAGAAGTTATTCTACTTTCTTCGATAATCGAATCATCCTCGGGTCTATCAGATGTGGACGCATGTTTCTCGTGTGCCTATTTGTAGCTCGTGTCTATAATCATTGTTTAGAACATTTGGGGTTTAGTTACTGTATTCTAGTCTCTTGTGTGTGCCTCTATTCTCATTAGAGGTTCTTTCGTTAGACACTAGAATACTAAGTCATAGCCGCATGACATGATTATGTATTGACAACTGAATCTATTTAACTATCTCTCGAATGTATTCATATGTACGTCAGAAAGAAATTTCTTTTCCTATAAACATCTATTTAATCGCACCAATCAGAATCTTTATCACATATCCTTTTGTTTTTACTATAAATACTAACACTAGACTGGTATAACTTCTCAAATGCACCCGCTACGGATTGGTTATGCAACTTCATGAAGCACTTCTCATTAGAATTCTTCTATTAACAGCTTAATAGACAGTATGCAAGATTTTTGTTCCCTTTTAATCCACACGAACACTATTCTAGATGAACTTAAATAGTATGGATTAGAATTGTGAACATTTTCTTGTAGGAAGCATAAGAAAGTTTCGACATTTCTCAACATACGAAGGACGAATATAAATAACACGATTCGAATTCGAATTTTTCCCTTTGAAATCTTGTTGAGATCTATTCATCAATTTTGAAAGAAAGAATTTTACCTAGATACATGAAGTTCATATCAAACTTTAATTAAAGCATATGCTTTTTATTTCTTCCAGGTAACATACAAGTGAATCAAAAATAATAAAATCATATGTAATAAACTCTTAGATATGATCACCGAATATTTTTAGTGAGTAATTCAACCATATTGCTGTAATCACAATGCACAACATCCGGTTGAACCAGAGGTCTCATTTGGCCGAAATTCTTTCGATAGTTGAAGTGGTTTTTCGAAAATTTTGAGTAGATATGACTAAATATTTACAAAAGATTTTCGACAACTACTAGTACTTGTTGAAGGAAACTACCTTCATCAAACAATATATCTGTAATGATAAAGTACAGCAATTATCTCACAGAAAAATATTTCAATTTATCTTGTCGCACGCAAATTATTGAAAGAATTATTTTGGCTCATGGGTGGCCTATTGAGATCTCTGTGTTGAATAGACAACGGCGATAAAGTGACAAGTATCAAGTATCATATATTTTATATATATTTATAGCGATAAATTCTTTTAGACTACTCGTGCTAACAATGTTTAACTATTACACTGTCATATAATTAGAACATAATTCGATAAAATGGTTGTGAGGAAGATTCTTGGATTTTCCCTCACTGATTATTTTAACTATTGAATGAGAAAAGTAAAAAAAAGACTCAAAAAACCATCGTCAAGTTATAAGTACAAGTACATCTAACGAAATAGAGAAAATAATATAGTTCTATTTTCCGATTGATATAGTTCAGTAGTCATTACACAGTTATTGATTATGAACTATATAGAACATCGCCAAATTTCTCTACTAGCGTAATCGATTAATAAATAAGACGTACATATTTGCCTTTGGGAATAATCAGATGTACTGTGAGTTTTTCTCGCTATTTTATAAAAGACAGACTATTATTTGATGGAAGAATGAATGAAATCGTTTTTCGATATGCTCGATAAACTATCTATACCAAGAAAAATATATTTATTGTATTACATCAATATTTCAATTTGACAATATCATTCGCAATATCTTGATCGGTTTTTTTTTTCGCCACAAGTTAGTATTATTTTAGAATTTTTATTGGTTTTGAATAAGATTCGAACAGTCCATTAATATATTCGAAGTTGTCGTTAACCAATGAGGTGGAAATGATTGATTAATGGATGGACGATCACATAGATGTTTGTAATAGGAATCTATGCACGAATTGAGATTCAGAAAAAGAAAAAAAAAACCTTTCTCTTGTAATGATTAATGTACTGGTGAGATCAATTCATGAAATCGACGAGATGTTTTTCGTCTATTCATAATACTTAATAAAATACTTCATTTTTTAAAACATGTCTGTCACTTAATAAATCGGAAATGTGAACGAGATAATAAGGATAAATCCGGGTCAAAACAAATATGTTTTCTTTTATTATTTGGTAGACATGATGCTTTCATATAGATGTATATATTTATATATTTATATGCATAGCTCAAATACCTCGAATGGACGTGGACACAACTTTCATCTCATGATTACATATCTGATGTTTGTAGAATGTGATAATTTAGATTGTTTTAGAACAAAGTTTCGATATGGAAATCTTCTGTTGTCTGATGATTTCGAGATAGAATAGATCGATGATTCAGTATTGACAATAGATAGTTGCCCAACTACGGTCAATATGAGAAGCAAATCTGTCAATCGACATCCTAACTCATTGCCCTTTTCCAGCTCTGATGGCTTCGGGACATCCTTGATCGAATATAGACGCTATACAAAGGATTCCTCTTGATCTCGTTTTTTCCAAATGGTATCGTTTATTGGATGTTTCTTCTTTCTGAGTATTCATAATAGATTCTATTACTTGAGCAAACTGTTTATTCTAACAAGTAAACATTGCTAATGAATAAATTGTAATTAAGATTTCGATATTTATTTTTTTCTTTACCGAGTTGTGCATGCAATGGAATTGGATAACCACAATGAACGAGAAAAGCTAACTGTGGTAATAGAAAAATGTCGGCTAATGTAAATTGATTTCCGACAGCATACAAAGTATCTTCTTGATTTTGTTTTTTCAACCTATTGTTCCATTGAATCAATTCATTGACAAGTACCTCTTTACGTTTTTTCAATAAATCATCATTGTATCGTTCTGATGGTGTGTGCCAAATATAATAGATTACATTTTCATTGCCGAATTTTTGTAATCGAAGCGACTAAAAAATATTAGAATCATTTGCCAATATGAAATAATGAAATTTCATTAAAATATATATATATATATACATCAAAAATACATTGAAGTACTTGTGCTCGTAAGTATGGATCTTCAGGTAATAATCTAATCCCTTGATTCTTTTTTAAATCCTAAATAATCGAATAATATTTCATGATTATTATTATAGAACAATGTGTTTTTGTTTTGTAGATTTTGTTCAACTTCACATCGAGATAAAGACATATTGCTAGAGATTCATTGAAAACGATGTTTCCAATTTTGATTGAAGGTATCTTATAGATAGAAAAAAAAACGACAACAACTACTGCCAAATCTTGAGCTTTCCTTTTGATTTGTGTGTACCTGCCCACGTGAATTTTGATCGATAATTGACTTCGTTTTATGTTCATTTTGATCCAATGAAATCATTTGATGTTTATAATCAATGATCTTTTTTTCACTTAAAGCAATTTGTACTCTCCTAATTGTATTTAAATACAATCATTTAGATAATTTAATAAATGCTTCTTTGTTTTTCATCATTACCAACAAGGAATACTACCCGAAGCCCAATAAAGATATATATCATCTTTCAGTGAAATTTCCTAAAGTAGGAAAAGATCGTTATGTCATTTTTCTCATCATATTCTTATAATCCAGAGCAAAAGAAACCTGACTTGTGAGGGTCGTTTATATTGATTATTGTCTGACATATTCCTGTAGATTGTCAGTTAATGTTTTTTTCACTAATAATATAATGACTTGTCATTGTTAATTATATCATGATTACTCATCTTTATAGACAAGACTACAGCCTTCGCGCTTTAAAACAAAAGATAAAAACAACTGTCAATCCTCTATAATTGTTGTTGTTCTATTAATCTCAAGAATTGGTATGATGATGCTCTACTGCTTTCATTTACTATGTATTTCTTTGTCTTCTCTTCATATTAACACAGAGAGGAAAAAGAGTTCGTCTTTTTTTTTTCTTGTTCTCTATGCAATTTTTCCATTCTGTTTCTTGCTACTATCTGACTACTCTAGATAATGGTAGATACTATGCTATGATTCCGATCGACAAACTGACGCGTGCATCTACAACAACTAATAGAATACATGACGATAGAAAAGTTAACGATGATGATTACTGATCAGTATTAGTGGGAGGCAATGTTGTTTTTTGCTCTCGCTACTACTAGTTTACGTCATTGACCTGCGCGCATCGGCGTATGTATGTATACGACGAGTGACAACAAATATCAATGCATATAGTCGACAGCATTTCTCGAACGAATTCGAGGTCATCTAAGTAAGTCCATTGACGAGAATCTCCTTTTTTTTTGCATGTTTGATAGATAAGTGTTGATTAATCTTTGATAGAAATCTATAATAATCCTTAACAATGGCTCTTTCTCGGCATTCGCTACGACGTGTCATTGGTGATATGGTTCATCGACATAGTATAAAAAATGATGCAATAAAATCTTCTTCTCATAGTCACAAGAAAAACAGTCAAAGATCAAGAGAAAAATCTAATCGAAATTCTATTATCAGTAATGGTTCTTTAACAGTACGTATAGTATTCATATGATAAAATAAATAAACAATACCATCTTTTCTTTTCTCTTGGCATCAGTTGTCTTCCACATGTTATGAACGATTACATAAAAGTGAAAAAGAAGTATGTAAATCTTTGAATTATCTTGATCAAGTTTTAACACACAATAAAATTGAAATTCTTCCAAATATTATTACATCATTAATTGAAAATATATTCGATATTGACAGTATTCTAAAAGGTATATATGAACATGAACCAGAATCATTCAGGTAAGATAAGTTGTTCTATTCTAACATCAAATGTTATTTTATGTTTATATATTCTTCGTTATAGAACACGTCTTCTAACAGATGTCTATTCTCTCCTAGCTGATTTAATAAATTGGTCTGATAGATCACTTTTATTACAATATGATAATTCAAAAATTCAAATCAATGATGATGAAGAATATAAAAAAATTGCTTGTCAACTTATTCAAGCAATTAAAGTAAATATCAAGAAAATAAAATACTTGAGAATGTATAATATATATATGTATATCTGATAAAAAGAACTTCTTTTTTTCTTCTTTAGAATTGTGTATCACATGCATGTGACACATCGTCCATACAAAGTATTGAAGTGAATTCAGATTCACAACAAAGTTTTCAATCAACTGTCAGGTAAAAAGAACATAAATATCTATTGTTTTTTCTTATTAATATTCAAAATTCATTGAGTAGAATGTATGGAATAATTTTTTTCTTTCTTTTAAATTCGATTAGTTCTAATGATGACTTAGCTCCAGCTTTACCTCCCAAACTAGAAAAACGTTCAATAAATTCATCAACAACAATATCATGCAATCGATCTCGAAATAATGGCAGTACGAATTCTCTTATATCTTCATCGTCGTCATCATCAACAACGAATAGAACTCAACAAGATAATGAAGAACGTATACAATCAATCGTCGATGATATTAATCAAATTATTGAAAAGTATACACGTGAATTAGATGATGCATTACATACAAAAACAACAAATCTTTCGTCATCTATTGAGCATTTACCCGAGCAAAATCATTCTACAAACGTAGCACGGTCTGATCATCATAATAATAGGACCGATGCATTATATGAAACATATGTATCAAAATTTATGAAAAGTACTATAACAAAAACAACAATTAATAATGGACCAGGAACAGTTGATAAAAAAGAATCATCCCAAATGTATAAAGAAACCGACTGCTCTATACATTCACCGGACGGTGATTTTAAAGCACAAGAATTGACATTTATTAATCGGCCAACATCTAACGATGACGATAATAAACCATTGAATACAATTGTGACAAATGAAATCGATCACCTTAATACATCTTATGATGATAAAACAACAAATGATCCACCACCATTACCACCGAAACGAAAAACAGGTCTGCATGAAATATAAGGAACAAAATATGAAACTCATTAGTGTATTTTCTATGTAAAAAAAAAGAATTCTATTTGAACATGGACGGAAAAGAAATTCAATAAAAAACAAAATCAACTATGTCATCAGTCCAGAACACATGAGGGAGCCGGATAAGAAAACTTTATGATATAGTTTTGACATTTTCTTTATTACTCGAGGGAATCCTTTGATAGAATGACGTCTATCATGTTTTCAAAACACGTTTATTATTTTCAGTTAAATGCAGAACGGAAATAGCGACTATCAAGTTCGGTTTTCTATTGACATCAGATGCATCAATACATTTCTACGTAAATAGAGTCAAAAACGTAATCGCATGACATAGAACTGAGACAATAAACACAAAAGCAATGGACTGAGTTCGTATAAATACATATATATTTCGTTTTAGCTCGAGCATACATGTCGCTGTTTGATCGATATGATCAAAATGAAGCTGAAACGTTTCTTCGTGATGCATGTTTTGTACCAACACCTCAACGTCGTTTCGAAGATCTATTCGAACAAATTCATCAACATTTTCAACATATGCAAATACTCTCGAATAGTGATGATTCATTAAGAATTAAAGGAGCGGCAACTGTAAATGTCAATAAATCAAATGAATCTGTAAGAGACATTTAAGTTTTTCTTCTTTAATTTTTTCTTGAAATTTTTGCTAACCTTTTCCATTGAACTTTCTAGTCGAAAGATATTGATGAAGTTCATCAATCTAGTACTTATGGCAATACGATGAAAATAGATTATAACAGTGATCTTTTTCTAGAGAATATTTCTCATTTACTTATTTTCAATACGGTAAAATAAACTGATATTTTCAATGATCTACATTAGAACTAGATTGCTTTTTTTTTTCTATTTGTTAAATAGAATGAAGATCCTTCATTACGTGGTGGTTCTATTGATGCATTAATTATTCGAGCAACATCACCCGATAAAAAAGGTAAAAAAAATTCGATTGATTAATTTTATATTCTTTATTTTAATGAAAATATTTTCTTTAGATTTTGTTTATCAAGAAGCATTTTTAACAACATATCGTACATTTGTATCTCCGAGTGATTTGATCAATAAGCTTATTCAACGTTATGTATTTTTTTCTCAATTTGAAACTAAGAAAAGAATTGCTCGTTACGCATTTTCTCTTCTTATTCGTGTTATCGATGAAATTGAGTAAATATATGAAATATATTTATTTTTTATTACATTTCATTATTCATTTATATATTTCATTTAGTAATGAATTAACAAGTCATTTAATGAAATCTCTTTCGCAATTTGTTTCAACTTTAATACGTCACGGTGAGCTGCAATTAGGAAAGTTGTTGAGAAAGAAATCACTTGAACGTTTTAATAAACGTCAATTACATAATGAACATTTACAACAAGATATTGTCCTTCTACAAAGTTCAATATCATCGAAACGTGCCACATTACTTGACTTTCATTCGATTGATATAAGTGAACAATTAACACTACTCGATTCGGAATTATTTCTTAAAATACAACTATCTGAAATTTTATACATGTCGATTGAACATGGAGAAGAATATTCACCTAATTTAGCGGCTTTTACTGAACATTTTAATAATATATCATACTGGTAATGATTTGTTACGTTATTTATTCGAATAAGTTTATCTTTGGCATATCTTTTAGGGTACGATCTCGATTACTCGAACAAAATTCTCAACGACAACGTGAAGTGTATTTTGAAAAGTTTCTTAAAATATTAAAGGTAATATTCGAGAAATAAAATCGAGTATTCTAAACAATAGTATTTATTTTAATGGATCTTTCTTCAAGAGAACTGTTCCTGTCGCTAGTTTCTTCGAAACTTTTGTCGTCCATTTTTGAAGTTGTAAATAGTTAAAATATTACCAGGAGTTAGATCGTCGATTGCCAATAGACTATTCGATCTGGAGGAAGTAAAAGAAACGGTTAATGTCATGCGATCGATATGCTCATTTGAAAAAAATTCTGAGTATTTTCGGAGATACGAAAGAAGCCGAATGAAAAAACGGAAAATTACCATAATGTTAATATGAGAAATTCGATTGAGACAAATCGGTAGTGTCTGTCTAGCTGGTGGTCCTTGAAGAATGAGACTTTTCTGTAACGCTTGTTTCTTTTTCTGTGTTACATATCATCAAAGATTTTCAAAATAATTCTATTTGATAGAAAATTAAATTTTCTACAAATAATAGTCTATAGTTATTGGTCAACTTGATCTTCCTTGACGTAGTGTTCAAAATGTCAGATCGACCAATTTTCCAGACTATTCCGATTGAAAAAAAGAATTATGTTTTCATTGTATTAAAGGATTAGTTCTACGAAGTTTGATTATTCACGATTGAATATGCGTCAGAAGGATTTAAATATTTGAAAATGGGTCATGTTGATCAAGTATAACATATTCTATTGTTCTAGATAAAAGTCATCGCTATTCTTATTCATGAGCATGAGCAAACTTGTTCTATATTTTCAAAAAAACAAGTAGACTGTATGGCGCAGTTTGGTAAGATGAGCTCACCTCACGTTTCCGAAACTGTATCAAGATTGATTATGTTATCTAAAATTTGAATACTAGATTTCGGAGAGAACTTAATTCTCCATCGAATCAAGTAATCTTGAAAGTCTTCGGTGATAAATAACATGGAAAACAAGTGTTTGAAAATGCCTCATTCTTTATGAACCACCAGTTAGATTCATTTTTCTTTTGTTCAACGACTTCATCTGATCATACGATGAATATACATTGCTTTCTTGTCTGAAAAGTCATTATATTTTGTTCACAATTACTTTTTTAAAGAATGCTCGATCAACAGTTGGAATTATTCGTCTGGTTACGATATGCAAATTCATTGCAGAAAAAAATTGTCTCGCGTTTTTCAACGTTCGTGATTACTAGAGAATTACTACTATAATGAAAAGATTCCTATTCTGATTAGTTGTCAATTAAAACTTTGACTTAATCAGCATCCATGAAGAATAGTCAATGGGAGTTTTCGATACAGACAACTTGACTAGAATTAATAAGCTATCTTTTATATTTAAGCATTTACGACGATTGAATAATTTCAATTCATATTTGGCTATTCTCTCTGCTCTCGATTCTGGTCCTTTGAAAAGATTGAATTGGTCGAAGAGTATCATCGATGTAAGAAACTTCGTTTTTTTACAGATTTTCCATCTATCCTTATCTATTGCATTTAGTCCATATCTGAACATACAGGACTTATTGATAGTACTGGTTCATTTAAAAATTATCGTGAAGCATTAAATGCATCTATTGGTCAACCATGTATTCCATATATGTAAGAAAAAAAGAATTCTTAGTTAATCACAGTTTTCTTTAAAGAATTGCATTTATTTACTTTATTTTTACCTTTCTCTTTTAAAGAGGATTGATTCTATCCGATTTGACATTTGTTCACATTGGTAATATTGATTATTTACCTGATGGTCGAACAGTCAATTTTTGGAAACGATGGCAGCAATTTACTATTTTGCATAAACTTCGTTATTGTCGTAAATGGTATGTTTTTATGTCGTTTAGAGACACGAAATATTCTACATTGAAATAATTCTTATCGTTTATTAGGGAACATAAATTTACAAAGAACGATCGTATTCTGTATTTTTTTAATAATTTTGACGATTATATGAATGAAGATGCTCAATGGATACAATCAGAAAAAATCAAACCAAGACAAAAAACGAATCCTTATGCATGATAATCGAGTTCAATTCTCTAATCATATAGAATCATAAATGTATATGTGTCAGATATTTTTTCTTTTGTTTGCTCTGTTCCTTTTGTTTTGATAACACAGTGACAACGAACACATAATGAAATTTTAAAATAAGAATAATACAGTTTATTTGTTAGTGCATACAGACATTTGGTGTTCTTTTGATTTTTTTTTCTCTGATTGATTCTTTGTATGAAAATCTGTACACATACATCCTGACATTGTTGTTCATGTTGTTGTTTTTTTTCACATTTTAATGAGTTTAGAAAACAATAAAATAAAGCCTTTGTCTCTTTCTTTTCATCAGATATATATATATATATACATATGTTCTATGAGATCATCGAAATTAAATCAATTATTGACCAATAAATTGTTATTGACAAAATATTTTCATCTCACTAATTATCGACTCGATGTATGAAATCGATTAAAAGATTTTGATTAGAAAACAAACGGAGAAAACAAAATTCCAATTTATGATTTATTTTATAGTACAGAAAAATGACATCGAAAAATTCACTTGAAGAATATGAGAAGAAACGTAATTTTGAAAAAACTTCTGAAACGAAATCAGCACACGATGATACGAACATAAATAAACAACGATTTGTTGTTCAAGAACATCATGCGTCAATGCTTCATTTCGATTTTCGACTTGAGTCCGACGGTGTTATGAAAAGGTAGATTTATCGAATCATTAAAAAGAAACTGTATATCTACATCGTTGTATTTTTTTTCTTTTTGGCAGTTGGTAGGCTATAAAAAAAAATATGTAAAAATAATTAAAATAGATATTATCTATCGAAATAATTGATAACAGGTCAATACCGAAAGGCCCCAGTCTTAATCCTCATGATAAACGTTTAGCAATCATGGTAGAAGATCATCCAATATCGTATATGAATTTTGAAGGAACAATACGAGATGGAGAATATGGTGCAGGTGAAGTTGTATTTGGCAATATCTATTTTCATATAATCTTCTATTTGTTTCTTATCATATAGGTGAAGTAAGAATATGGGATATAGGCACGTATGAATCTTTGAATAATCTTGATATCAAGACAGGCATAGAAGAAGGAAAATTAAAATTCATACTTCATGGAAATAAATTGAAAGGTGAATTTCATATGATACGAACACAATTTCGATCAGAGCAACGAATGAATAAATGGATTTTAATAAAATCGAACGATAAGTATGCTGATAAAGATTTCTTATTGAAACTTATCCTTGATTATGGTTCACGACGAGATTTACAATCATTGACTACAACTGAACAGAAACGAAAATTAACAACAACTGTATCGAAACAATCAACAAAAAAACGTTGATAATTTTATACCGTAATATACATTAATAAATAATAAAGATGCTCCTAAATAACTGACATGGAATCATGTGTTTCAAAAGATGACTTTTTTTTTCTAACAACGATAGTTTGACGAAGAAAAGTTATCTTTCTTGTCGAATATAACAGATTGAAGAAGAAACACTGGAAGTTTTTACTGTCGATACATGAGATCAGTGCCAACTAAACACAAATAAATTCCATTAATTCAAGGTATACGATGATCTTGTCTTTCTCATTGATTAACAAAACATGTATATAAAAAACAAGGACTTAAAACTAGACAACGAACATAACAATACTGTGATGAAGCAAATTATTATTGTTTTAAAACTACTTGACTAATAAAACATTGAATTTATTACTTAATTATATGAATCATATTGTAGTCTTTGGTAGATTGAACATCAGAAACTTGTCAATCTGAAAACATTTATTCTAAAGTGTAACATTCCACAAATTTACAGCATAAATGTCACAATAACATCTAGAGATGTTTATTA
The DNA here is from genome assembly GCA_900239685.1 of Rotaria macrura. Taxonomy (NCBI): domain Eukaryota; kingdom Metazoa; phylum Rotifera; class Eurotatoria; order Philodinida; family Philodinidae; genus Rotaria; species Rotaria macrura. The sequence goes on from OENT01000014.1 coordinate 163,888, forward strand.
TTTATTGAATTTTTTTTTTGTTATGTTAAACCATCGTAAGAAATATCTAAAAATTGATATGGATTATGTAAATAGGCTGATATCATATTATTGATACCCAGTAAATTTTATGTCATGTTTTAAAAATTGAGTTTCGTATGATAACAATTGGATCTTATTGATAGAAAGTTTTGTCACTAAAAATAGTAAATAAAACCGTTGGTTATGGTAATTTTCTCGTAATAGAACTGGTTAGAAAAAAAAATTTTGTCTATATTCGCTCCAAAATATGCTTACCAGATAGATGAAATACTTAACACAGGTCAAGTATATGGAATCTTTTCTGACTCTATGCAGATAAATACGAAAAGTCAAACAAACGTTTACGATCTTTGTATGAGAAGTTCGTATAGAGCCTCTATTTAGCTACATGCATACCTATTCTTCTCATTATTCATACATCTGAGAACTTCTATTCGATTATGTCTGTCTACAACCAAATTATTGGTGAATATTTTTTTTTTGTTTGGAAAAGTTTTATTAAGATAGAATAATTGAATAATGCTACTGTGATTTTTATATGTGTATTGGTTGAGAATATATCACATCAGATTGGACATTTGATAAAAATGTATGTCTACAAATTAATCGATTTCTATTCTAATACATACGTACGTATTTCTTTAAGAAGAACAATACATCAAGTAATCGTTTCAGAGTTATTTGAACCATCACAACAAGGATATTTAATGAGAATACAAAGCGATAGTCTTGTGGTTGACTGATTTTAAATCAGCCGTTAAAAAAAGTAGATATATCATAAGCAATAGGTTGTGCTTAGTAGAAGAGCGTAACACTCTTCAAAGTGTCATCCGTCTGCCATTAGAAATACAGTAGAAACAATACGAAAGTTTACATTCGATATCATCGAACTAAAGATCTATCACCTAATATTTATAGTTTTATAAAAATCTTCAATTGATGGCATAAAGATCGAATTGGGTCTTGAATTATTGTTTAGCTAAAAATGCTTCACTCAAATTTTTCGACGTTTCAATCAGTTCGTCTTCCATTTTCGAGTGAACCTAAGAATCAACTTGACTATTCAACATAGCTGCACATGTATCTTATTGTATTGTTGTCTGTTCATAGAGCAAAAACACAGCACGTTACTCATATTTGGAACAGGTCGACACTTGTTTGTCACTGAATCAAATTGATTCCAACGATGTACCAGCCGTTCAACTATTCTAATCATTCAATAGATGTTTTCAATCACTTCAACATTAATCTGATTATCATTGTGAAGTAGATCAAGAAAAAAACATCTGTAAAGTTATTTCGTAAGTTACTCATTCGGTTACTTTTATCAATGTCAATATTAACTCGTATGACATACAAGGACGTTTGGAATATTCTCTTGACAAGAACAATACACTAATTCACTATTGCATCGTCGATCACATGGAAATCTCGAATTCACGAACAAATATTTCGAACGACTTGCATAATATTATTGTCAGAAAATTAGAATTGTCGTTCTTTTCGAATTTGTTTTTGTTTTTCAGTATTTAAACATGTACACTTTTCCTTAAAGTATATTTGGCAATAAGGATAAGAGAAAGAAAAAGAAAATATTCAAAAGCAAGCACGACAATTGAGAAATAAGACAAAAAAAAATCTTTCTTTCCAAATATGAGAGATGTCAAACATTCGAAAAAAGAAAAAAAACAAGCAACGTGTTAACAGATCTATGGACGTAAAGAGAAAAGTCAAGAAACATGATTTTCCACCAGACGTACATAATGAAAGAAACATTTTGTACAAACCAAAAACAAAAAGAAAAAAAGATTCAATATTAAATCTAAGGTATTTATACATGTATGTCAATCCCAATTAGTAAAAATAATACATTAACAACAACAAATAAGAATAATACATTTGAGACATTAGACGAATAACAAAAAAGAAAACAGAAGATCAAAAAACAAGAATAGAACAATGTATTGCTGGCTCATTAATAACAGATTGCACAAGTTCGAGATGTAGTTCTATGCACAATCAAACGAAAAACTTCGAAGAAAAAAAATACTGTCTTGTTCTATTTCAATATTCATTTAAATATTGTTGCACATCATCATTATTATGTTTACAGAGAAAAAAATACAGGTAAATACTAAAAAAAGAGAACAAAGAAAAAGAGATTGTATTGGTCATAATATGTATATAAGACATAAGAAAAAGGGGTAAAGACAAAGGCACCGATAAGCAAGCCATTGCTGCGTGAAAAAAAAAAGAATCAACATTCTATTCATTGTTGCCAATACGTTGGTGGTATTGATTGATGCATTTGTTCCATAAAACTAGATCCATCAATCGATGACGATTCGGTTGGCAGCAAAAGTGCACCTTGTGATGTCATCAAATTCATATTTCCATTATGATCATCGGATTTTTCCTCAGCACGTCGACGTAAACATGCTGCTTTAGGATTTAGATTACGTTCTATATAAAGCAACATGTTATTAAGAACAAGAACAAGTAAACAGTAGGTTGTTTATTGATCTCTTACCTCGAACTTGTTGTTCAAGTGTTGTTATTAAATTAACGGCTTGTTGAAGTATACCTAGTTTAGTAACTGGTTTGTCATTACGCATATGAATCGAACACATACGGCCAAGTTCTTTAAATGCATCATTTATATCTCGTACGCGTAATCTTTAAAATGAAGGAGAAATACAATTAACAAAGTAAAATTTCTATTTCTAAAATTTACCTTTCTCGTGCATTATTTGCAGCTCGTCGATCTTTTTCTCGTCGTTCACGTTCTTCAGGCGTTTCATCAGGATCAATACTGCCTTCTGATCCTGGTCCACCACGCATACACGATAAATTCATATGACTATTCGGACTTAATGTTAATGAGCTTGAAAATAGAAAAAGAAGCAATTATGTCTTCCAGTTTCTTCTTTTCATATTGTTTTTCTTCTTACTTTCGTAGTTTTGTTGATGATGACGATGATGTTGGACCAATATGTGCTAGATTTGGACCACCAACTGCTATTGTTAATGGTGTTGCATTCTCTAGTGCCATATCATGTCGAAGATTGAATTCATTCAGTTTTTCTGTTGTTAATTGAGATGTACCATTGGCTGTCGATGGAGGCTTATTTTCAACATCAACTTTAACTTTTTCAAGACGTTCTAGTTTTAAATCAGGATTTAGATTTTTTATATTAGCATCATTGGATGATGTCGATGACGATGTTGATGGAGGATTCGGATCTAAAGAACATAAGAGAGAAAAGTTCTTTATATTTTTCTTCGTTTTCTTCCTATTTACATGGCAAATAACTATCATGATGACGATTGCCTGTTGATGAATCCGATGTTGTTGGATGATTTAAAAATGTTGAATAGGGTCCAGTGGAATGTGGATGATGATAGCCAGTATAATAATGATGATAATCAGCTTGTCGAAATGAATCATCAACATCTAATCTTGGTGGCTAGAATTAAAAAAAACAATGTTGAGTTCACCATTTGTCTCGATGCATTTTAAAAACAATTTATAGAAATTAAAGAACAGATAAATTATATATACCATCCCAATCCCCGAGATAAAATCGAGAAAATGACAAACCTCGTTCAAATTGAGTATATAATAGGAGTCATCCGATAGATCCGTTAGAGATGTCTTAGTGGAAAGTTAAAAAAAATATTTGTAATTAGTTATAAATGTTTATTTTTTTCCTTTTCTCTGTCATGTTTAATTTAGAATAAAAATATGATCAAACTTACTAGATGATGATATGATTGCGTTGCATTTAACCATGTTTGACTAGATCCTAATAAAAATAGAATGTTGAAGAAAACCAAAACAAAATGAAAAGAAACTAGCGTCTCTCGTCTCATCAATAATATACCATTCACTGGTGGTGATGCAACAGGTGTTGATGCTGTAGATGAATATGGATGTTCGCTGGGATAAATCTACAAGAGATAATGATCAATTTTGAATGTTAATATTATTTTAATTGACTTCATACTGATTGTAATGCTTTGCCAAGTGCTTCTCCAGTTTGTACTGTTTGATCATTGCCATTACTCGTATAAGTTGTTTGTTGTTGAGGTCGAAAACTTGCCATGGATGGTAAACATGTTCCATTGGCATCATTATATGTTCCATGATTATTTGCTATGTCATTTGGCATGTAATTTGTTGTTGGTGCTAACCATGGATTACCACTTTGACTGTCTGCATATATAACAGCGAGAGAATAAATACAGAAATACTTTTCTTTTTTTTATAATCACTTTTACTTACCAACATAATAAGCGGATTCATTTCCATAGACTGACTTTCCTGTTGGATATCGTCCAGGATTTTCCGGATTATAATCCTCAGAAGTATAAACCTAATATAGAAAAGAAAAGAAAACTGCGATTGTATAAGAGATCGACAACAAATGTCTCTAACATATTAACATCTAACTTATTTTGATTGATCTCATGTGTAAATACTTTATAATAAATCCCACAAGTACTTTCTTCATTACATATATATATATATATATATATATATATATGTGTGTGTGTATATATACATACATACACACATAAATATAGATTCCATACCAACTAAATCAATTCGAATTATTTTTCTCAAGCAATGCTTGATTATTATCTTTCTCTCTGATAGAAACATAAAATAATATACATTCTCCCAATAGTAAACAGCGTCCTATCAATATGTATGCATGCATGTATACATATATATATATATAAAGAACGAAGTTTCGATGGTAACCTCATGAAAGAAATCGAGTGCGGTATATGTATTTGTGTTCACCATCGAAAAAGCAACAGTGTCACTTAATATATTAAAAAAATTCCAAAACTTTGATCACCCACTGATTTCTATGTTGGCTAATCAAAAGAAAGAAAAGTTCGTTTGTTTGTGCTGACTCGACACGAGATCAAAGGACGTGCGATCACAATCCATGCTGACATTCAGATCGACTTCATTGAGTAAACGTAAATGTGTTTATTAGCATTATCTTTCTCTCTTTCTTCTCGATTCGATCAATTGCAATCGCACTCAGAAAAAAAAACAAAAAATCATTCTTTGTCAAGATGAAAACATTAATCCACAAGATCTTTTCGTTACTTAAGATCATACAAAAGACAATAAAAGAAGAAAAAAAAAGTACATAATCCAAATACCTGATACGACGGTCGTGAATAGTAGAACATGTGTTAGTTATATATATATATATATATATGTATATTGAGACAAAGTAAATTATTTCATCACAGATTGTTGTGTCAAAAAACAAAAAATTTTAATTGACTTCTAATTATTGTGTCAAATCAACTCGTTTATTCAATAGACGTATGCCATTACTTCATAAGATAGAATACAGGGAAAAAGTGATACACATAGAAAAAAAGAAGAAGAAAAAGCGTAGTCGATCGATGTAGGAGACCTTTCACTGGAACAGCGAGATATCCTTATCTTTCGATGTGTTAACTAGAGGCGGGCATACGGACAGGAAAGAGAGAAATGAGACGCATATACACGCACAAAAAATTATCACATCTCTCTTTCTTTCGCTTTCTTCCTCTTTTTTTTTGTTTGCAGCGGAAGACAGAAAGAGAGAGGGAGAGGGAGAGAGAGACAAAGAAAGAAGGTAAAATAATAAATGTAAAGACAAAAGGCTTGTATCTGAAACAGGAATCGCGCTCGTCCGGGCGAATGAATAAACCTAGTAACTACAGATAAACAACTGTATTCTAAGTAATACAATTAGAACGAACGAAGATCCTTTCTTATATTAATTTTGCTTATTCCTCAAGCAACAAATCTCATTAGACTTTTTTTAATATATATATATATATATATATATATTTATATTTATATACATGTTTATATCTACGAACAATTATACAAGCTTGTTTCTTCTCTTGTATATACACATCCTAAAGTCGATTAACGCTTCTTATTTTCTCTTTTTTACTCATTTATCATTGTCGGAAACAAGCAATCGCAACAATCGAATATCTATTATCATATCTCACGACAAGAGAAAACGTTTATTACATTGTTTGTCCTTTTTTTTACATTCATCGCTAAATGCATATATAATGTTTACAGAGGGAGAGAGAGGAAAGCTCACAGCGCAGCTGGAAAGCTCGTTCGTGTGCCATCGAATGCAGATAAACACGACTATTAATTTTATCACATATACAAGTTCGGTCAGCCAATACATATAATCATATCTATCTATACGTATATATACATATGCATATGAATACAATAGACGAAATGAATTTCCCATTCCTTTCAGAATTCATGTCACCCTTATCCAGCTGATGCACATAGACCAACTAAAAAGTTGATGTCACAAGTGAACCGTGAGTTTCTTTCTTAGCGATTTTACAAGAAAATGATACTATTTTTCATCGAGTAAATTAACAAAGTTGTCTTCTGACACACGCACACAGAGACAAAAAAAAAGAGATGTCGTTATGTCAGAAACAGCGACAGCAAATAATTATATCAATTACTCACACGTCAACATTCAATGTCACAAATGAAGATATATACATATTAATAATAAGACAAAAAAAAAAGAAAGAAAATCATTTTTTTTACCAAATATGGTTCATAATGAAGCAAGGTCATTGCTAGTATTGTCTTCGACGATGCCCGACGAATATATATGTATGTGTTCGATGATCAATAAGGCACCACTATGATTCTCATTCTTCTTTTTTTGTTCTTCTTCCCTCTCTCTCTCCCTCTTCTCTTTTCTTTCTAGTTTGGGTGCGTTCAATTCGGACGAGCGAATTTTTTAAAACGAGAACGGAAAAGAATGAACGATGTGTATGTATGTTCGCTTGATCTTATCCAGATCGCTCGCATGTATAAGAAAAGCAATAAATATCTAATTCGTCACTAATTTAAGTAAGCGTTTAAATAATTATAAGAGCTGCCACAACGTTTTATGACAATAAAATAAAAAAGGGCACTACATACATTTGTCGATCGACGGTTCTTTTCACCAAGATTTTCTATAAATAAAACAAAAGTATGATAACACAAAAAAAAAAATTTAAAAAAACAATGAAAATTTCCTACCGGAATATGGTAAATCGTTTGTCGTTGTACGAGTTGTCTATAATACAGAAAAACAATATTTACTTCAGTTTTATCTACAGACAAAAATATATCTTACTATGGAATTCGCTGAAGAAAATTCATTAGAATGATCTATTGAATATGAAAAAAAAAATATTAGACGTGAAAAAGATGAATTCATCGATTCATATTTTTATTATATGATCATACTCAGTGGTTCTGAAGTTATAAATGGATGAAGAATATCACGATTACTATAGTTCCCTTCATAATTCTAAATTTCGAACGATGCATAACAAAAACCAAGGATACTTTGTGATTGCTTAATGATACTTACCGAGGATTCGTCATACGTTGTTGTCGATGATGTCCAGTAGTCTACATTGTGAAAGTTATTTTGAATCAATAAATGAATGATTAACAAACCTTTACTTGAACTAGTACCATTCGTTGTATAGATGGATTCAGTATTTGATGATGGTGTTAGAACATGCGTACCATTTCGATAAGCACTCATTGAACATAACATCTAAATGAAACGGTTAATTATAAAACAAAAACAAACTGAAAGATGCATGTACCGGAAGCGGAAGTCGAGATGACGATGTATTGATGGGAATATTCGAAAATCGTGCACGGTGTTTCACCTGAAAGAATGTGACGAATGATATTGATGATTTTTCATTTTTCTTCAGATAAAAAACTAATTCATTCAACAAAAAAAAACTGAAATACTTACCGCATTGAGATCAAGAAGATCATTGAGTTCCTTATCATGGTCTAAATTCATTTGTGCCTTTCTTTTTGTTTGGCTTTACTCAAAATCTAAAGAAAAATTAATTTCATATTCAATTATCACTTCTCATCTGATCTGATCATTGATTGAAACAAACAATAAATAAGCGAACTAATAGAAACAATACTTATTCGATAAAAGAGACGAACAAAACAAAGAATGAGATAGGGGGCGTTACCGATCGATTAGGTATCGTTGAGGAAGTTTAATTTATGCGAACAATCGATCTCCTAGTGTTTTGCTTTCCGAATCTTTCATTTCTATAATAGTTGTTATATTTCCATATGAATCAAAACAATCGGATGTACTGTTATATTCTCGTTCTCTATAGATTAAAAGACATTCTACTTCTAATTTATTTTTCTTAGTGTGACAATGTGATTACTTTCAACTGATTTGATGATAGTTCAAATTCTTTATTTCAAAAGAAAGTCAACTTCCGTTGCCTGTTCATTATGATTAGAGATATAATTTGGATAAACTAGCTAAGCATAATTAGATGTGTAAATAGAATTTTATTCTTTGCTTGATAAACTATTTCATTTATCTTTTGCTCAATAAAACCATGTTTTGTGTTTAGATCTCTTCATTTGATCGTTCGTAGACAATTATCTTTACAACATAACTATAAAAACACATTTTCCATCATCGACACAATTTAATCTTGTTTTGCTACAGCCAAGAAACAGTCGATTACATTACATATAGACTGTTATTTAGACAACATGTAATATCAATACAAATATATAATCGATGCAATTGACTAGTAGAGAGTGAAGGTTGCGGGATGTTTATTCTAAATGACCAATTTTGTTTTTGATTTTTAGAGTTAATTCTCCATACTATTGAGCAATATACAACAGATGTTACCGGTAAGCAAGTGCAACGATAATTTTCCTCGGTTAACATTTTTATAAGTATGATATTCAACTAGATTTTTAAAAAACATTGATAATTGATTCCGAAGCATTAACAGATGATAATTGAAAAATGTTTTGTGAAAAAACAATTGCTCGAATGATATTTCTATTATTATTTTTAAAGTCGGTATATACAAAAAAAAAGAAAGGCGTCTTCTAATATTCCAATATCATGTCGATTAATCACAGAGAACGAGTGTTCTAAAAACTATACTTAGTCTGTCTTTTTTTTTTCAATCTCGGTTATTTAGTATTTTCTTGTCGATTGACTTCTGTATATTCTATTTCGTATAAGTAAAACAGAAAAACGAAGGTCATAATAGAAATAAAGAGTATAAGAAATGTGAAGTGATTTTTTTCCTTCTTTTCATATTCCTTCTCCAAAGCAAATAATTGAGACAGAAAGACAAGATGCCGTCCGTATTTCTTTTTTTTTAGACCATAAGCGAACACGAGAGAATGTAAAGGAGAAAAAGAGAAGAAATAGAACAGAGCGCGGTCACATTTTTTTTATTTGAACGAGTTGTCATTACATTCTACTTTTTATTCAGGTGAATAATGTCACTTACTGAAGAACGCATCGATGAAATGAGAGAAATCTTTTCCATGGTTGATGATGATGGTGATGGTTCAATAACACGTTCACAACTTGCTCTTTGTCTTCGTGCAATGCAATATCCTATTAGTAATGATGAAATAAATGGTTTAATGAAAAAATTCGATTCCGAAAAAACAGGTCACATTAATTTTCCTCAACTATTACAAATTATCGGCGCTACTGAACAACCGAATTCTACAAAACAAACTCAAACAATTCTTTCTGCTTTAAAATTATTCGATACAAATAATGATGGTACGACTATTTCATTGATTTAGTTATATGTCAATTTAACTTTATTTTTCTCGTTTTCCTACAGAAACGATATCTGAAAATGATTTTCGATTTTTAATGCAACAAACAGGTGAACAATTATCGAAAGATTCTGTTGATGATATGATTAAAGCGACTGATGCTCGAATGAAAAATGGCCGTATTCAATATCGTAAACTTGTGTCTACACTTATTCATTTATAAAAACAACGAAATTTTCAAGAATATCATTTATTTTATTTATAAAAAAAAGAACATATATTTGACTAGAGAACTATTATTTAGTTTCATTTGTTAATTGAACAATTTTATTTGAATTTCCACCATTTTGCAAATATTCAATTTGCAAATTAATAATATGATAACGCAATTGTACTATAGTTTTTTCATATTCTTTTAATTTTGTTTTGAGCTTTGTATTTGTATCATGTAAATCATTATTATAGATTTTCCATTCATCTAGAAGTATACGATAACGTTGATCATACGTTGTTTTTAATTGTTCGATTTGTGTTTGATGTTCGTCAATTAAAAGCAGTTGTTGTTGATTTTGTTTGGTTATCTTTAAAGAATAGACATGAAATTGAACAAAATACTAATGATAATTTTTACTTGTTCATAAAGTCGATGAATTTCATCATTGTATTGTCGTTTTATTTCTTCATATTGTCGAACATTTAAAGATGTTTTTTCTCGTTGACGATGTTCATTTTCACGTTTTGCAATATACTGACTACATTTATCATTAGCACGTGTTAATTCTTCTATTTTTTGTTCCAACATACGTCGTTCATCATTCGATAGCTAAGTTTTTTTCAAATGAAAACAAGCAATAATTTATATGAACTATACACGATCTGTCATTTTTTGTTAACATTCAATTTTTACCTATGAAATCACCTTCGTATGATGGGGAAAAGTTAAAGATCAAGCTGAGATAGTTCGTTGAAGTTTCATGTCAAAGACGAAATTTTTTTTGCGTAGAAGAAACCTTACCTACATTAGATTTGAATAAAGCTACTGAAGAATAGGTCGCATTTTTGATTGTTTGTGAGGAAATATTTCGAAATAGAGTGTATGTTTTTCCTTCGAACGATCAAACATATTCAAACAACAATGTTATTTGTCAGACGTAATTTGATGATTTTGCTTTGAATTAATTTTCTGTTCTCGGAAAGGTCACAGAAAACATACTCATGTGACATTATCTGGTTAATATCCGTTTGTTTTTCCCCGGCATTGACATACCATTCAAAATTTTGAATTGATTTTTTCCATTTCATATTCGTACAAAAACAGAACGATAATAGAATCTCGACATAATATCGTTTATCTTAGAATATTAATATCGTAGGGTTTTCTTTTTTATAACGATTTCTATTTTTCAACAAAATCAAACTTTGATAGTATTTGAGATTGTTGTTGTTTTTTCATCTGTAATGATTACCATTGATTTCTAACATGTATTACAGTTATATCTACTCGTGTGATATGTTTGAATTTTCATTCGTAATAGTAATATTTCGTACAAATAATAGTCGTGATGAATGTAGTAATCAAGTACTTCAACAATTTCTAGTAGTCGACTAAGCATTGACCAGAGGGATCTGCATTCACAAAATATAGTATCTAATAGAAACATCACTTTTGTTCATGTAGTTGATTGACATACAATAGACTATGACAAAAAGAATGGAAATTCTGAACTCGTTCATTTCTCGACAGTAGAATTTCAAGACGTAAGATTGTTCATAGGCTGACATCCTCATCATTAGAAGTTCATTGAAGTGTAAATCGTCGGAAAGAAGATTTGGTTGATTTGTCAATCAATATGCATCTGTGCATTGTACAAATTTTTCGAAGTTTCTAATCTGAATAAAATTTTCACTTACAAAATTGACTTGTTCAAAGTTGAGCAGTCTTCAATTTTTAATACAAGTATTGGTTGAAAGATTCTTATCTCTTTGATTGGAGATAGTAAACATGTACCAAGATAGACGTTCTATTTTTACTAAGTCTCACGAACGATTCACTGACAACTGTTGGTTTCCGAAAGAGATTTGATTGTGACGAACGTTTTCTCGTGAGATTTATCGAAGCAGACTAGTCGAATAATTAAATATTCGAGTACGTTGAACATACTATAGTCTCTGAGAAAAATAACGAACTGATTCACAAATAACATGCCAGCAAAATATAAACATCTCATATTTGATAATATTAATCATTCATTTACCTGTTGTGTTTGAAAAGTTTTTATTGTCTTTTCATACTCGGCAATGATTTGAGTCTAGATAAAAATAAATGATTTTTGATGTAAGCAAATCAAAGTTTTAACTACTTTTTCTATATTAAATTCTTCTTGTTTCGATGCAATCAATGAACATATCATTTGTTTGTTTTTTTCAAGAACTTGCTCATACTGTGCAATATATTCATTCTCCATTTGTTCGATTTTTCTTTTATAATCATTTTCTTTCTCAACAAGAGACTTTTTAACTTGTTCTTTAAATGAAATAACTTTCGTTTGAAAACTGTCAATCATTTGTTGTTTCAAATTCGGTAATTCAATTTTTAATTTATTTAATTCATCGAAATACTGATCACGTTCGGATAAAACTTTATTTAATTTTTCATTCGATATATTTGTTGTTAACAATGATAGACGATCATTCATTTCTTGTTTTAAATTATTTAAATCAAATTTTAAACTATTAATTTCAATTTGTTTACTATTTAATTTTAATTTATAATCATCGATTTCGTTTTGTAATTGCTTTAATTTTTTATCGTCATCAATGAAATCCTATAATAATAGTTGTAAAGCAAAAAGAATCAATATAATTTTCTCAATGAGCAAGACAATTTACTGTTTGAAGTTTTACACATGTCATCATTGGACGTTTCGTCAATTCCTTAATATGATTTTCATATCGACTCTTTTCACTTGAATAGAATTGCTCACGTTCATTGTGTTGACTTTGTAATTGATTCAATTGATTGGATTTTCTTGTTAATTCATCAACTAGTTGAACATTTTGTTTTTTCAATGTTTCTATTTGTAGTTCATTTCTATCATCCGTTACCTAAAGAAAAGATGAAGAGAACTGTTGCATCACATATATTCGCAGATGAATGAGCAAGACACAAGTTAAATTTTCATAAGTTTATTTCGTATATTGTCTAAAAAAAATGGCTTGCGTTAAAAGAACGAGAGTAGATCTATCAGTCAACACTTTGACGATCTATTTTTGACAGTTTCATTTCATTTTTTGAATTTCTTGGTTACAAGATTTATAAATGTGATAATTGATCCAAAATATTTAAGAAATTTCAAAATCAACTACATATATTTTTTATTCTAGTCGATTGTTAGGTTTTAAATGAGACTATAAGCCGTGAACAAAGTTATCGGTGTTTCCTCATGATGAGAATATATATATATGCTATTCCGTCTTTTCGTTACATGAAATTCGTTCGTATTCATTGATGATTGACAAGGATGACTTGTTCGATTCTATGTGTGTTTTTTGTTTTTAGCAAAACGAGTCCCATGATTGAACATGATATTTATGAATTCTCGATGTTTCTCAGTGACAATAAGAAAGACTCTTGAACATCAAGATAGCTCCTAGACGTCTGACTAGGGATCTAAGCTGACAATTGTAAAGTAGTTTATCTATAATCGAATAGAATCTTTCTTACTGTTTGTGTGAAAACATTGGTCATCAATGGTTTTTTATTTATTTTAACTAATTGTTCATATTCTATTTGTATCTTATCTAGTTTTTCTTGAAGATTTTGCTCATGTTGACGAATATCATTCATTTGTTCATCAACATGACATTTTTCGTCGTAAACAGTTTCATACATTTGTTTTAGTGTTAACATTTCCATTTGTTGTTCACTTGTTTTATTGGTTAATTGTTCAATTTTCGTTTCATAGTCTAGACGAAGTGAAAAACATTTCTGTTCATATTTTTCATTCAATTCACTTTTTTGATGTTCATATTCTAATGCATTTCTTCGATAAACTTCTTCATTCATGACATATTCAGTTATACGATGACGTAAGGTTTCATTTTCTTGTTGAAGATGAATATTATTTTCTAATTGTGGTATGTTTTCCAAACTGAAATGAAAACCAAAGAAACGATAAAAGATGTTCTATGACGATAAAGAATTCTACGTTTGAATCGGTAATTGGTCATTATCATCGTCGTCATCTTCAAATGTATGTTCATCATTGTCGGTATTTGATAATGATTGACTATCAAATGCATTAGCAAGCATTTGTTGAATTTCTTCTGGATTTTCAAATTCTTCTTCGCATGTTGATAAATCATGTTGATGTTGATTCTCATCTATTGCATCTGCAAGTGCAGGATTGAGTATTAGACTAACACCTGAATTACTAATACTATCCATTAAGAATGAATTTGAATTGAATGTTCATCGGATTATCTATTTCGTTCGTCTTAGTTTCATACATTATATATTGATAAGTTCGTTTTTTCAAACAAAGAAATAATGTAAATCAACGCATACTATGCCGACATCTATGAAACATCGAAATCATCGTTGTCATAGTACTTGTTGGTAATAATGGCGAAAAGAAATCATTCTTGATAATCTAGTATTCTTATTTGTTAAATTAAGAAAATGAGTGCTCCTCGAACACCAACAAAATCAGCACGTTCAAAAGAAAGTGAAGCGAGAAATTCTCGAGGTTCATTAGGTCAAGTTGTTACACCGCCAATAGGCAGTGCTCAACGTCGTAGTGCTACTGGTTCTCAACTTGGCTCGCCCAGTGTCCGATCAGGTGTTGGCAGTGCTACTTCACCGTCGGCAGCACGCGATAAACTTAATTCAGCAACCAATAGACCAAATCCAACGAGTCCCGTACCAGGTATAGATATTTTATCGAGCAATAAAGAAAAAGAAGTCTGAATTTTGAATATCATTTTTTCAACAGTTAAATCACCGACTGAACGAGAGGAAGTTGCAGAAAATGCTCAATGTAAGAGATGTGAATTAATCTATGCATTTGATCGTTGTTCATTTGTTTTTTTTGTTTCTTGATGTCTAGTTTTACCATCTGGCATTCAATCAATATTTATATCATCAACAACCCAACAAACGATGGGATTATGTGTTGATGAAGATTTAACACAAGAGAATAATACGAAAATGATTAATAAAGAAATTCTTCTTAGTGATATACAAACAAATGGACAAGGATCAAATTTCTATGACTTTCAACAACAAATACAGGTTTTGTAATGGTTATATTTTTAAAAGATTGCTAATTCTTTTATTATTACATCATTAGAGTTATCCAGAAAGCGAAATACCTATTATTTACGATTATGATTATTATTATTCACAGAATTTTCGTATGTAAAACTATTCATTATATTATTATTATCAATCCGAAAAATGTTTCTAGTCATTTGTTTTGATCCAAAGTTGAAGAAATTCATTGAAAATGTAAGTTAGAGCTACATATTCCTATAGATAAAATATAGACAAAAGTTCTTCAATCGAGAAAATTTTCATGAATCGTATATTAGACGTTAAATCAATTCCTTTTTTTTTATTGTTGACATTGTTATTTGAGAACTGATAAACAAAAAAATCAAGATTTCCTTCGCTTGGCAATTGAAATGAACTCAGCTTCTAACACATTTGATTTTCAAGACTTCATAATCTGCAAATGAATTTCATATATCCATCAAAAGATCGAGACGTTGTCTAAGTTTTTTTATTAAATGTTTGTACATCTTTGAAATTTTATTCAATGAATTTTTCAAAAAGCATTTTTTGAAGTCTTAAAAATTTTATAGAATCAAATTTTGTAAGTTTTGCTTTTCTATGGATTTGCTTAATATTTCTCCGTAACGTATAAGAAGAGTTAGAAAAATGAACAAATACAATAAAACCAATAACAAATATCTCCCATGACGATGTTAGAAGAAAAGAAACAAATATATAAATATATTTTAGCCACCTGCAACATATCCAATACAAGAATCCGACGAAATCGAACCGTATATTCCACCTGTATCAAAGAAATGGATATCACTTGGAAGTGAAGTTGAAATTGATAGTGAACAGTTAATTGTTAATCGACCTCTTGTAAGGATTTCGTAATTCGAAATAAATATGTGACGAACTTTGTATTCTGTTATCTGTTTAAATAGAAACGTTTGAAAATAAAAGTTCCTGCTCGTGCATCGACAACAGTAGCACCGAATGAAAAATTTAAAGATGTTGATCCTGATATTGATCGTAAAAAGAATTTTGTCAGCATCGAACAATATGAAGATAAGCAATTCGATTTCAGAAAAATGGAACTTGAGCTTGGTGTTCAGGTTTTTACTAGTCTTATTTCGTTTTTCGATGAACATTATTCATGTTAAGAAATGATTTGAAATAAATAGGCTGCACCTGACTATCGTGAAAATTGCTCACAAACAATTTGGCGCTATCCAAAAAATCAATGGACTCAATATGAAGCACGTACATTTACCGAAGAGGAAAAAGCAAAATCGATGACAGATACTGAATTAATCAATATGATTCTTAATTCTAAAGATTTGTAAACTGTGATGTTGAATTTTGAATGAAAAAAGTAATAGATGTTTGTTGAATTTAGATTCAAAGAAGCACTTCAACAAAATATAATACAAGATCCATTGTATCTTGATTGGAAAGAACTAGGTGGTAATCTGGATGGATTAGGTGGCCCAGGAGATTCACATCTAAAAGTATGTTCATTTGTGAACTATTTAAAAAAAAAGATATTTAGATCTAGTTGTCTTTGTGCATATTCGATTGAGTTCGATCTTTGAAAAAAAAATATATTTTGCATATTCGAGCAATCTTTATCTCATAAGATTTAGCAGGATTCAATGACAAAAGTTAGAAAATATCAATAAAAATTAAATGAAACCAAAAGCATAAAATCTTGATATTCTGAATAAAATTTGCGAGTTATTATTTACTTATTCAAATAGTAATTTCTTTTCCTATGATAGAAAATAGTATTAATACAAGATTTCATTTTAACCTTTTACCCCTCAAACAGTTATCAGAAGAGTCACTGATAAAATAACTTTATAAATAGAGTATTAATCTGCCTATTATACCAATAATGTGATCTGAACTGTAGAGAGAGTTTCCATCTATTTGCGTAGAACCATCGAATTGATCAAGGAAAAGTACCGTTGAGAAATGGCATCGAACTTCCCAGTTACCCTTGATTTAGTTTTCTTTGAAATCGTTATTGAATGAGCAATAACAACATCTATGCAATATTATTGGAGTAATGAAAAAAGGGAAGGAAGGAACTCATCAAAATGAATGCCTAAAAACTTCTTTTTTTCATCTATCTCTATACATGGGCATCTATTTTACTTTGTACCATATTATAACCTCTAAAGACATTTAATTCATATAAAATACTATTTCAACTTGCCATGAGTTAGGATTTATAACACATATATTAACTTTATCCTTAATTCCTCTTCAACTAAACAATAGTGATTCCATGGTCAGCTACATTCCTTAGCATGTGTAAATCATCGATTTATCACGAGAGTTTAAAAACAAATCTAGTCAAACAGTGGACTTAGACATCTACTAATAAATCACAGGAACTTCGAAAGATATCTGTTGACTATAGGTATAGAACTATTTGTTTGAAAAAAAGTCGAATTTTCTCATATTTTTCAAAATTATCGACTTTGGAGACCCATTATATAAAAAATATTTTTTTTACCAATCAATAGCTCATCAAGTTTAATAGAAAAAATTTTCTTCACGATCTCAAATCCCATGCTTCCCTATACGCAGATTTCAAATAACTTTATGGCATGGTATACGCGAAAGTGTTATGGAATATTCGTCTGGCGATAAATATTTCCATTGAAAGATTATATTTGAGTCGAATCTATATTCAATATGTAAATCTATATTAGCTAAAGATACTCTGAAAAATCATCGTATCCAAAATGTGTATAGTATAGCGAAAATATTGAATTCTTTTTAAATAAATATCTTGTGCACGTCTGATCATAAACATTCATCAAAACAATAGTGCTCTTTCTTATTTCAACTTGAATTAGTTTTATATAGAAATGGATCAAAATAGATTGTACTTTGCATGGATCATATAAATTGTCGTATGCTAAATTTAAGTATGTTTCTGAAAATAAGTGGAAATTAATATCAGCTTTTCTAATGTTTGATGAGTGGAATGATTACGGTAGTGATTTTGAAAACATTCTTAATTTTGACTATTTCCGCAGAAAAATACTATAGAGAGCAACACAGTTCAGCCTCTCATGCATAGAGGTTCGAGTGAGAAGTAATTTCCCGCTTGCATAGTTACCCTTCTATGATGTAAATCTGATAACGAAAAAGGAACTTCTGATAATCTAGATATTTACATAGTAAACTCGCTAATTGAAGTTTAATTTGCCATTACATCGAAAAACTGTAAAATTTTGACGAAAAAAACGCAATATTTCCCTTCAAAAGAAAGCATGCATCATTTTCTATCTTATCTATACGAATACAAACGAGAAGAGAAAAGTCATTCAATATTTAGACGGTTGACATTTAATATTGTAACAATATTTCAATTGTAAAGCAAGTTTTCCATTATTTTTCATATGGAAAATTTTGTTAACACATATGAAAAGTTTTAAAGGCGAGTTCTATCTAGATACATATCATAATTTACAAAACTTAAAGTAGATATTTTAAGTCTTAATTTTATTTGAAAAAAAACCAGGAATATCAATCATTCTCATCGATAAAACAATCTCGAGATAAAGTTGTTACTTGTGTTCAATGGCATCCAACTATACGAGGTACTTTTCTTATGCTTTTTTTATGATAAAACAAAATGAATCTAAAGATTCTATGTATCCAAGGTATTATTGCTGTATCACTTGCCAATGGATTAGGTTTTGATGAACGAATCGATAATCTTACTCGAACGACTACATCACCATCGTTGATTCTTATTTGGTCATTTGTTGATCCGATTCAACCAAAAGTATTTCTTGGAATGCGATTCGGCTCACTGACACATATAAATATATGTTCTTTTTTTCTCATCTAAAGTTATATTTAGAAGCACCTGATGATATTCAGTGTTTTCAATTTTGCCCTACAGATCCACATATTATAGCTGGTGGTTGTGTTAACGGACAAATAGTTATGTGGGATATAAAAGAACATGAAGAACGTATTAGAAATCCACGCGGTGATCATCGTGATAAAGATTTATTTATTGTAAGATAAAGCAAGAAGTCTCGTTCATATTTCTATAAAACGATTATGTAATATTGATTGATTTAGCCTGGTTTTGAAGATGAAAATTTTTTTCAAACACCAAACATTCGTTTTTGTGCTGTGTCAAGTATTGAACATGGTCATTCAGAGCCTGTATCTGATCTTCAGTGGATTCCAGATCACTATCAAGTATGAATCAATGGGAAGAAAGTCTATTGTTTATACATACTTCCATCTATTGATTCTAGGTAACACCACAAGGTTTACCAACCGAGAATCTTGCTATGAATTGTTCTCAAATAATGACATGTGCATTTGATAGGTAAAAGAACTCATAGATAGTATCTTTGTTGTTCTTCAATTTTCATTTCAATATTTAGTCAAGTTCTATTTTGGGAAACACGAGTACCACGTGGTGGTGTAAAACCATTGTCAAAAAAAGAAAGAGATATTGCTAATCCGATGGGTGTTCCATTAACATTCAAACATTTAGATCTCACATGGAGACCATATCTACGTGTAAGTAGCAAACGTTTTTAAAGCGTCACTATTCTAACGAGAAAAAAATATATTAGAATGTAATATTTGAGAATGACTTCCGTAGTTTTCTATCTATTATAAACATTAATGAATACCTTGAATTTTAATATTTTACGAGAGAACTAATCCTTTTACAATGGTTTCTATTGAACAAGATTAATCAACTGCGTATTTCCGATAAAGCAAATTTAAAACTTTTCTTAGAACATGTGGATTGTGGACTATTAGTTTTCAACTTGAACTTTGCCATAAGAAAATCTCTTCGCTAAGATTATTATTTCACCACTATGAACTCGGTAATCATTGTTCTTCTTCAAAAATAAAAACAATAGAAAAACTAGTCATGATCAGATAAACTCATCTTGTCAAGAAACTTATCGATGTCAAATTCGAAGTACAAAGGTCGAAGGAGACATTTCACATTACATCTAAGCACAGGAGCAAAATTCTTCTCTTGAAGAAATTGTGTATGATTTCGGTTGTCTACTATTAATATCTTGTAGAACATAAGTAATCGAGTTATTCACTGATGTTTTTAATATAAGATATTCATTTCAATTCGTACTCAAGATATAGACTTCAATTTATATTCTCGTTAGACTTAAATATTACGTTTTTCAGATCACATTGCAAAGTCCAGAAACTGGATCAGCTGATTTTGCTCCTCGAAAATTTACTGTTCGTGAAACGCAAGGTGACCGAGATGTTTGTATGTATAGATGAGCAAGCGTCGTAGACGAAAGTTATCATTTTTCGAATGTCTTGTTGTTTTTGTTTTTAGTAAATCAAGAAGACAAAGACTTATTTGAGAAAAAAAAAGATACTAATTTAGGACAATTCGTTAATCCAGTTGATGATCCTAATAAACTTTTATCACAAGTGAAAGCTAAAGTTCTTCAAAATGTTGATACATTCTTCTATATTGGTACTGAGGTATGTATTTTCATATTAAATGCAGCATTTTATTTGATAATAATAAAATACAAACACAACATGAATAGTATTAATTTCATTTCAAACGAATTAATCCTGGACGACGATTCGACGATGAATCAATTTTAGGATATTCTTTTAAAACCATGTTTTTACGTTTTGAAGTTCCTACCATGGGACGAAAAGCTTGAAGTTGTTGAATAATATAAGAATCATTGATTTGATTGGTAACATCAGACAAATACTGATGTATGAAATCATTGAATGAATCAGCATTCATAGTAATCGATATAAATGTCATCAATAAGAAAAATAAACCGATTGATCTTGAAAACATTAATTCGATTGCTGATTAGAAAAGGGCCGTAAGATGAAAGTGTGAATAAAATATTATTCTAAATTAAAAACTAAAAAAGAGAACATCTTTTCATCACAAGTTATATTCTTACCTTCTGCAATCTATGATTTCCTGTAAACATCAAGCACAGGATACAAAAACAGTTCCTATTTTTCTCTAATTGACAAAAGATTTCACTTCAATGGATACTCATATATAAAAAGCCATTTATAAGATTGCAATAGTTCTATTTAAAAAAAGAGTTAATCAGCTGTGATGAGTTCTAATTTTCTACGTACTTCCAGGATGGTCAATTAGTTTATCAAGATTGGATGCCACAGAAAGACAATGATTCAACGAAATTTTTCAGTATGATATTAACCAACACAATCCTTTTGATTGAATAATCAATTTCCTTGATTTTTAGCTCCAAAAGCCGCTTGGTCATCTTTAGTTGTTGATGGACCTATTGTTGCAATTAAGCGTTCACCGTTTTTTAAAGATGTGATACTTGTTGCTGGTGGATGGATGTTTCAAATCTGGCGAGAAAAAATTCATGTAAGCTCGTTTGAATTTTGTCTTTCTTTAATTAATTACTTGTAGTTCACAACTACGAAGAACGTTAGTTGATAAGTTCATGTCCTTTCACATGAGAAGAATGTCGTAGTCTTTTTAAACAATTATTTTTATTGAATATTGAAAAAAAGAACAATTGTTTAATAAACTATAAAAGTACTTTATAAATTGAGAAACTCATATAATGCTGTTCTTTTCATGTCAGTGTGAGGAATTTTATCAAGAATATTTAATAGATGTTACTTCAATGTCACATACAATCGAAGAATCAAAGTCAATTATAAACATCCCACTGAAATTAGCGTTTGGGTGTTCTACTTAATAAATTTGAAATTCGAAAATGTCTAGCATTGAATTGATACGTGTCATAAGGATCGCATAATACTATGATACCTTTCGATTAGTTTATTTGATTATAAAAATTCAATATTAAGAATAGTGATGTGCGTGCTCATTCGAACAAACACTAAAATCTTATAAGGATTCTATATTCGCGCTAGAGTTCGATGATAGGTAGCTTTTGCATTATGAAAATAAAGATACTTTTCTGAATGGTTTCTCCGTTAAAATATTTTCACTAGAAAGATTCACCCGCGACAAATACATTGCTTATGAGCTGTGAGACTT
This sequence comes from Rotaria macrura, assembly GCA_900239685.1. Taxonomy (NCBI): domain Eukaryota; kingdom Metazoa; phylum Rotifera; class Eurotatoria; order Philodinida; family Philodinidae; genus Rotaria; species Rotaria macrura. The sequence goes on from OENT01000014.1 coordinate 185,917, forward strand.
TGGGTGTATTGTGAATTCTAGTCGATGACAAGTGTGCTTGAAAGATTCTAGGTTCTCAGCTAATTACTTTGAGAGTATTGTACCTTTATCATGTTGTTTCAATATGGCTGACCGTATCGTCGAATTACATGTTGAAACTTTTCATAGAAGAAAAACTCACTGAAAGTAATTTGATTGTAAAATTTTCAATTCAATGGATGCAATTTTATCATCAATTAAAAATAACATTGATAATGCACGATGGCTAAGCTATTCTACCTTCGGGAAGTGTGGAATTAGTAGTGACATCGATTTCTCAATTTGAAATTTCATGTTGAAATTTGAAAATCTATGTTCCTATTTATTGACTGGACGGATCACGATATTCAATTTATAGATTAGTTTAAAATCAATTATTTTGATAGCAATTAACTAAGAACTCGATATCTTTCGATTGTACTCATCATTCACTAGGATTCACATAGAGACCCTTATCTTGACTCACAAGCAACCGATCAGTTATTAGAATTCCGTCTTTCAAATGTAATTTATAAGAATTACAAAGTTTCTGATTCACTTTCTCCTAGTCGATACTTACTAGAGAATATTCATATCCGAATTTGTGATCATTAAATTAAGAATACTTCGTTGCTTGTGCCGGAATGAAGTATCGGTATAAAATTTTCTCGTAACGTCTACGTTAGGCCTTCTACGAAATTTCGAATGATTCAACTTATTTGAAAGTAGTTTTGTTCAGCAATCGGTAAGAGTAGACTTGATTCCATAGGATGTTCAATTCATATCATTTTTTTTTGAAAATTATTAGAATTTTTCTAACTTTAAGAGAAGGAAAAAATCTTGAATTTTAAAGATATAAAACCATTGCAGTATCATTTTTCTTTGTAATACTCGTATTTTTCCTTTTGATGAGTTTTCTACTTAATTTGAAACGATATTCATACTTAATTTTTACCTAGTCTGGTTCACTTTTACATGCAGCACCATTGAAAGAAAAAATAACTGATGCTGAATGGTCTCCAACACGACCAGGTGTATTCTATATATCAAAACAAAATGGAAGTATTGATATTTGGGACATAATTGATCGTACACATGCACCATCGTTATCTCAATCAATATCAAGTTCAGCCGTAACATATCTTAACATAAGAGTTATTTCATGTAGGATGATCCTTATAGATGTTTGACTTTATTCATATTCATATTTCATTCAGCTAAACAACAACTTTTAGCAGCTGGTGATAGTAATGGTACACTTCATATACTTGAAGTACCATGGGCATTACGACAATCAGTCAGTCAAGAACTTAATCGTATGGGTTTATTCTGATAAATATTTTTCTCGACTTCTAGTCTGTTTTTCTTGTATTGATCTAGTGGTCACAAATTATCTTGATCGTGAAACTGAACGTCGTGGCTTTGTCAAACATCGCTGGGATTTACGTGAAGAAGAAAAACGTGAAAAGGAACGTTTGGCAGCTATGAAAGCAGGTATTGCTCCAAGTCATATTTCAACACAAGAAGAAATCGATATACGCATGAAAAGTGAATACAATGAATTTCTTCAGTTCGAATTTGGTGTTTTACGTGAGATGGGTTTACGCGAAGAAAATGAAGCCCCTGGCGGAGTACCTGCTGCGACTTAATTTATAGCTTTTATTATAGATGCAAAAAAATATGTTTTTTTTTTATATAAAACAAATAAATCTGACATGCGATTAAGGAAACAAAAATCTATGATATTCATGCATTCAATCTTTAGGTACATGCACATCATCAATATCTAAAACTGTTTCTTCATTAGATTCCCATGGCTTTTGAGTTTCGATAGGCCATCGAAGTACTAGTAAATCTGTTGATGATGCAAATTGTTCATGCGCATTTTGATCTGGCATCGGTGTTAGAATAAAGTATTCAACAGTGTTATCATCAGGAAATAATTCACTTGTTAATTCTCTTGTGTTTTTATATGTGTCATCAACTATGTTCGAATTTTCAGTTGAAAATTCATCTAAGGATGGATAAAGTGATTGTGATGATGATTTTACACATAGAGCTTCTTGCACAGCATGTGCTATTCGTTCTTCTTCCCCACTGTCAAAGGTTAGTGCCATTAAACCTTGCACAAGTTCACTTGATGGTGATATATTAGCCATCAATTGTGAAAGAGTCGACATTTTCTTTATTTTTGATGATTGAATTTTATCATACACTTCTAAAACTTTAGATAATGCAATGCCAGCTACACCACCGATAAGTTTTCCACCTACACTACCAACAACACCACCTACTGTTGCACCAAGAACTGGAACAGGAATAAGAATCGTGCCAGCGATTGTACCAGCCGTTCCACCAATAACCTAATAGGATAGACATATAATATATTATTCATGAATGTTCGTATGAAATTTTCAATCAAAATCTTCCTTAACTAGAACTAATGAGAATACATCAATGCTGCCTATGTTGGATTTTATTTTGTATGTTAAGTAGCATCTACTTAGAACAAAATATTTAACGATTTTTTACAGTTTCATTTTTACAAAGGAAACGTTCATATGCATTTTCTATTTTAGTACACAATAAAATTTTAAAATCCTTTGTTTTCTCAAAGAATGAATTTTTGACACTGACCCTTGCATTGTATGCGTGGAATTTCTTTCGAAAGAATACGGGAATTTCTTTCAGAGATTTTAAATTTCTCTGAACGCAAAAGACGTTCTTGTACATCATACAGTAATATAAAATACCGTCACTCGTAAAACTAACGTTATTGTATGCTATTTTATATACACGCATTATTTTAGACCTTTTGAAAAATTTGTTCCATAGTTATGAAATTGAGAGATCAAAAGAAAATCTATCTATCGATTCGGCATTAACAGAAAATTCTCAGTCCAAATGATTTTTAGAGACAATCAATAGGTACGTCGAACCATAAAAGATCGAAAGACAATTAAGACGTTTTAATTCTATACCAATTGATTAGAAGAACATCCGAAGAAATTTATGCGCACGGTAAGATTTTACTGTATAAACTCAGTTTTAATGTGAGATCCTGGTCACAATGTTTTTCTCGAAAGCTTTCCTCCGATCAGGATCTCATTGCACACTTGCTATCATTAGGTATTTGTTTGTATTTTATAAGCGAATGTCTATGAGATATGCATCTTGCAAATTTCAAGAGGTTTCTAATGAATGTCAAGTAAAACATACACATCGCTGTGGCAATAAATCATACATTTCTAAAAATATTCTTTTTTTCAAGCCAACCTCAATGCGAAATTCATCTGAGATAGTTTTTCGAGGTCGATCTTTCACCATAGAATTTCATTGTTAAACCATTGAACAGTGATCATTCAGTGTGTTGTAAACGGAGGAAGAAACATAGGTTCGAAAACTTTTAATTATCGGATAACGCCTTCTTGCAGATGGCTGAATAATGAGCGAGACTTTTCTATGACATAGTTTTAACGCTATCAATTAAGAGTTTTTCTTTTTTGAAAATGAAAACTTACAGTCGTCGTTGCCGATGTGATACGTCTAACAACATATTTCTTAAGTGCAACTTCACTTAAGCTTCCTTTTTTTCGTTCATTTTTCTTTTTATTTATATCGATTAAGGCTGATATAGATTCCACAGTCGTTAGAATAACACCTGATCCAAGAGCGCCTAAAAATTGTCCAAATGTTCGCACAGTAATCAATGCGATATCTTTTATTAGTAATGCTGACGGATCAACAATTAATAATGTTGCTGATTTTTGTTTAACTAAACTTCGAAATTTCACGATTTGTTCCGAATAATGTTCGCCTGTTCGACACCATCGAGCCCAATGTTCACAATTATTTCCTATTAATGAATAACCACGTTTACCAAGTTGTGAAAAAGCTCGTTGAAGGGTTTCTTCGTTTGAAAAACATTGAATATTATCATAATGATGTAAGTAAACATCTTCAAAAGTACTTTTTATATTAATTCGCCAATCACTTATAATTATAGCAGCAATATAAATTGAACCTTTCATTAATGCATCACGTGCGTGATCTAATGTGTTAAAATAATGTATTACACGAAGAGAATTTGTAAATACTTCGCAAACAATACCATGATGTGAATAATAGAAATCTGTCTTATAAAAACTAACGTGATCACCAGGTTTTAATTGATTTAGATTTTTGACTTTTTCTTTACGAGTTTTTTGCAGTCGCTTGTCATTATGAGTGAATGCTTTGACAGCGTCTAAATATAGAAAATAATGGTTTAGAACATAATGTGTCGATGAATATATTCAGATTCTTACCTGTTATTTGTCCTTTGACATATGGTACTAGCCACTTTCGATCGGCCATATCTGAAACAAAAACAGAAAAGACAATAGAATAATATTGTCCGTTATCTTGTTGATTATTTAGAAGAGACAACAAGTTGTTTTAGCTTTTGCTACGAGTCTTACAGAATAGCTACCATGAAAGCAAGAAAGAAAAAGGAAGAAAAACATACTGCCGGCAAGACCGAACGGATTAATGTTCTTTTTTCTTCTTTTCTGTACTTCTCTAACGCCAACTTTCGCCATGGAGAAAAAATGAGAAAGCCTTGAAGCTGATTCAACTATTGCACAAGTCGTTTTAGAACAAAAATTACAACGAAGAAATATGTCAAAAAAAACAAGAGCTAGAATTGTGAGTCAATTACCAACTGAATCATCATAGCTGAAAGTTAAAAACAAAGTGCATCCTACCACTTGTCACTATCGTAAATCAATACATAGATGTACAGATATGTTAAACATGTTTGACTAGTACCAGTATTTTTCCAATTTATCTTTTACAATCTCCGAAAAAAAATCATGCATTCACAAATGAACAGGCATTGTTTGTGACTAGAACTATTTCAAAGATCATGTTGAATTGTTAAAAGTATGAAATAAAGATATTCCGATTGAAGAGACTAAGTATTACTGAATATGTAAAAGATACTGTTTCGAGTCTAGTTTTCATTTGAATATCGTATTTATTTCTTAATAATATTTTGAAGACCATTACTAATTAATTGTTTCACTAATGTCTCATCTGTATAATAGATATATTTATCATAATCTACTTTTGGACACTTCTTGGATCAATCAACATATTTAATAATCACATATACGCGAATAGAAAACATACTTGGCCGATTAAGAATTGTTTTACTTTTAGATATCAAGTAGAATTCATATGTCTCATGTTAACTATTCACCATGAATTGTTCAATACGAATAATTCGTAATCAAATAATCTCATATCACACTGTCGACTCATAAATTGATACTGCATTCTAAATAGTCAATCTATAATATAAGTTGTCATTTAATGCATCGAACCATAAAATGAAGATACTCGTAATTATTTACTTCACGTTCAGAATACTGTACTACGCCTTTCGATTCGGAATTTCGCTTGTTTAGACTTCAAAGAAATTTCATAGTTTTATTTCAAAAACTATTGATAGTTGTTTAAATTGAAATTAAAAAGTCTCTTCAAAGTGTACCTCTTACCGAGAGCAATCAGACTGATTGAGAACCACTTGGAAAAGAAATATACGAGGCTCCCTAAATCTGGTCTGAATTTTTATTCTTCGATCGATATATCCCCATGTCAACCATCATTATATATCTAGTGTTGTGAAACACTCTTACAGGAGTGTTCGGAAAAAAAAACATGATTACTTCATAATTGAATGGCTTGTAGACATTTTTCTGTAATAGAACGATGATGAATCATCAATAGATGAAACCATGATTTTTCTTGTGTTGTAAACATATTGATAATTGCTATCGATTATGTAAAAAAAATCAAAATGAAACAAAATGTACAAAAAACGAAAGAATCGAATTGAAAAACGATTAAGTTTTCTTATCATTGGAATTCATTCCATTCAATGATGATGATTCAGTTCCTCGAAAATCAGGCAGTAGATCCTTCACTTTCATACGCATTTCTGCCAAACGTTTTTCTCGTTCATGTTCTTTTCGTCTTTCCATTGGATATTGACGCCAAATAATAAACGTGCTTTTTAATATTCTTTTAACATTATGTGCTTTAGCTAAATCATCTAAACGCCAGAAACGTATGATTTCTGTTTGTGTATAATCTTGCCAAATTTTAAATGTCTGTATTATTAAACGATTCGTATAATGTCTCTCAGCACGTTCTTCGGCTATTTCTGTTAGATGTTTATATCGTTGCCAAGATGTAAAGTAACGACGAAAAAGTAGATGCTTATGAAATTCTAAGGCACGATTCGTTTTTATTTCAATATCTTGTCGTATTGTTTCATACCAAACATTAAATGTACGTTGTACAATAACATAATTATAATGTTCTTCAGCTGCTTGCCATTGTTGATGACGAATAGCGATGAGTTTCTTCAATGGATTTAATCCATAATAACGCATTCGATAGAGTCTAAATTTTAAAATACAAGGCATGTTGTCATTTTCTAAAATATGACTAAACTCTAAATTATGCACCTGCAATGAATGTCAGCTTTGTCACTAAGTAATCGTAAACGTTCTTCATATTGTTTTCTTTCTAGTTCGCGTTCTTTTTCAAGACGTCGCTTTTCACGTGCTTCCTCAACTTTTAAACGTTTTTCTTCTTCTTCTTGACGAACTTTTTCTTCCATCATTTCTGCAGAAATCAAACAAATAACAAAAATATTTCTCTTGAAAAGTATTTTACATACGTTGTATTTTAGCTAATTTTTCTTCTTCGATAGCTCGTCGTTTAGCTTCACGCTCAGTTTTTAGTGCATATCGCCTTCGTGCACGTTCATCCATATTTGCAAGGAACGTGTCATTTCTTGTTGTTGTTGTTGTTGTTGTCCGATCGGTTATTGTTTGACTATATTGAAATATCAATACAAATCAAACATACAATATATTCAATAGAACTCTTCAACATACTCCAATCGACTTGTATTGAATTGTTTTTGTAATTCACCCCGATTATGTGCTTGAATAAGAGCAGTTGCATGACGTCGGTCAGTTATCAATTGTTTTCGTTGTCTTTCTTCCATTTCGTTCTAAAAACATCAACGAACTTGTTATTTATTATAAACAACATAGATATCTCCAGCATACTTGTTGTGCTTTCAATGTTTCAAGATTTGAAATTTGATTATGAAGAGTTTGCTGTTCTTGATTATATTTAAGTTCTTCAATCATTCTTTGTTGATCTAATAATAATAATAATAATAATAATAATAAGAGAAGAAGAAGAAGACCCAAGTAATATAAATCGTTTTTAAAAAATAGCAAAACTAAAAACCTTTCAATAGACGATTTTGCTCTTTAAGCATTTTCATTTGAGCATTATAACGATTTTCGAATGCATTCATAGCGCGAGATGTTGATTTATCATGTTCAGCCATTTCAAGACGAATACGTTTCTCACGAACCTTTTTCTTCGTTAAATCTTCATCACTACTTGATAATTCATCAAAATCGAGATGCATACGACGTGTATCAGTTGCTAATGGTAAACCAGCACTAAAACTTGATAACGAACAAATGAACTATTATTGAGAGACAGATTAGTATTAGACAATAACAATCAAAGACGTTTATTTGAGCAATGCTCCACATATCATAGTACTATATAAATGTTAGAAATTTCACTGTTGAACTTCGAAATTTCCTTTTCTGATAATTGAATGCATCAAAACAAATTTTGAAAACTCTCTATGAGAAAATCGAAAGCAACAAAAAATGTTGGTTTCCATTCGATTATAAAGTAATAAGATAGTACATTAGAGAATGGGTTTTATTTGAAGAAGAAAAAATTCTTCTCATAATCAATTAAATCGAACCTTTTGTTTTCCTCATTAATGTACTTCATATTACAGATTCTATTATGCTATTCATGGATATTTCTCTACGATATTTATAGAATGCATGCTATCTATATGAATGTACGTACAAGTAGATTTTACAAGGATATAGATGTAAACGCGTATCTCTTATTCAATAGATTATAATGATATCAGAGATATTTTTACGTCAATGTCGATAGGTAATAATGTCATAAGTCGAAAGAATTTCATTCCTAAGCATACACACACATACACATATGTATATATATATATATATATATATCTTACGCTCGTTGTGATTCTTCTTGTTCATTGTCATTACGCGGTGATGTTGCTTGGAAAAAATCGTCAATCTTAAGATCCGATTGAGTTCTTTTTGAGAACGGTGGTTTATCATTAGTCGTAACAATAGCAGAACGTGGCCGAGAATTCAATGACGATGTACGTGTAGTTATTGATACTTTTCGTGCTTTTATTTGTTGAGATTGTTGACGACTAGTACTTGCAGCAGAATTCATTGTCGTTGTTGTTGACGTTAGTGGTGCTTGTTGTTCATTACCCCACAGCTTACCTGTTGATGCAGCATCAAGAAACGTTTCGATTTTTTTCTTTGTTTTTTCTTGTTCATGTTTTAAATTTCTAGCAATGAGTTCATTACGAATATATATTTGCCAATTTATCATAGATCTGTTAAGAGAATAGAAAAATTCTCATACGTTTTCTTATGATATAACTATAATCATGTTCATACTTTCGTAATAGTGTTCGTTCATAATGTAAATTTGCTTGTTGCATTTTTATTGTAAATTGTTTCATTTCAGCCATATGTACTTCTGTTTCTTCTTCGAGTTTTTTCGTTCGAACTACACTTCTCCACCAATTAAATGATCTAAATATGTAAGCAACAGTGCGAAGAACTTTGCTGTTTTTTTATGAACTTACTGAAATAGTAATTTCCAATCAGCTAATGCAGCTGCTCGACCCATTTGTAAACGTCGTTCCAATACAACATTAAGCCATGCCGAAAAATGTTTTTGTATAATCTCAATAGATAGAAAAGCAATGATTTGTTAGATGTATTTTATTTGAATATAAATCCTTACGGTCAATGATTTCATTCGAATAAAATCTTCAACTAATGTTTGTGATCGTTTCTCATGAAATTCGTGTTGTTCCTTGAGAGCTATTTCTTTTAATTTATGTAATTCTTCTTCTTTACGTGTTCGTTCCTGTTCAGCTTTTGTACGTTCGAATTTTGCTGTGTCATATTCACGCTGACTACAAGAAAATCAAATATCTTAAAAAAGATTCCCATCAAAGACAGCATTGACGATTACTGAAATTGTCAAGTACGAACATCAACAGCCTTAACTTTGAGTATGTTTCAAAAATATAGCCTATGAATTATTTTAATCGAATGAATGTATAGATATTCTGGAATTTATGATAGGCTATAGTTACTGGTAACTGTCCGACATCTGTTCATGTTTCAAAGAATCGAGGAATGGAATTCGAAATATGAACGTCGAATCTTTCCTTATTCATGCTCCAATGATGATTACTATATTATGATGAGATTTTTGCATCTTGTTTTTACAATATTCATTTGTGTACGTATTTATTCGAACGTCTTGATATGACATAGAATTTCAATAGATAATCTATTAGCTCAACATTGAAGTGCCTGAAAAGGATACTCTGAAATCATTAATGTTGTACACTCGGTGAAATTGAAAATGGGAAATAGAGAAACTAATGACTTAGGAGATCGATCGATAGATTTTTTCTAGAATTGAACAGATTCAATGGAGAGATTTTTAAAGCTTTCATGATAAAAAACAGCGTTGGTCAATAATGGAAATAATCCGATCTAGACCTCTCTACACGACATTCCTATCTGTTGTTAACTATTGACATCGAACAAGAAAGCAAGTTCATCTTGACACGAACAGGAACCACCCGCATGTGTACTAACAAAAGCAAATGTGTTATGTAGTGTGACATATACGTTTCGGTTTTTGGATATGTTGAACAATTAATATAATTAAAATTCATCTATATCTCTTGAAAGTGTTATGTTTAAAAAGAAAATCCTCTAAACGTACTGTTTTCGATGTTCTTCGTCATGGAAACGTTTTTCTTGCATTTCTTTTCTAATTTCGATCACATGTCGTTCGATCATTTCCTCTTCTTGTTTTGCTTTCATAGCACGTTCACGTTCTTCCTAGAAAATTAAAATAATGAATCAACTACGTAAAGGAAATGTGAACTCAATCAACAAATTCTACTTTAAGAACAAGAAGACGAGCTTGAGCTTCGGCTTCTTTCTTTGCTTGTATCTGTTTTTGTTTAAGTTCACGTTCTTTTTGCAGTTTTTCATGATTTTCTTTAACCTGAACGTCATAGAAATCATTAAATCAAATACAAGTAGCTACCATGGACTTTATACTTGTCTATGCCGTTCTTCAATCTTAGTCTGTATGTCAACAGTTGCCGGTTTGTTTTTTTCCATATTAATCAATTGTTGTCGAGTTAATATTTCTTTACTCCTTAAATCTAAATACGCAAGTTTTGTTTTTCTATCAATACGAAAACAAAGATAACCAACAAACCATGAAGAATATCTTTGACTAGATCAGTTTCATCATGTGTTTCATAATAAACACTGGGATCTTGAAAAGTTAAAAGATCTTTTGGTTCTCGTAAAAATTCTAGTTGATCATTATCATCATCAAAACTTAGATTACAAGCTTGTTTAACAGATCGCACATTCGATTGAACTATTTCTTCATCAAAACTATCATTAAGACCGGCTTCAATGCGAAGTTTATCATTCACCCATTCATCAAGAATAGCTCGTGCTTCTACATAACGACATAAATATCTTTGGAAATCAATAAACTTTAAAAGAAAAGGACTTGTTGGCATGTACCAGTATATGTTGTATCTGTTGTTTTAGCATAAACAGCTGCTTGATTGGCGAGTATTTTTCCTGTTTGTCGGCCCGATGAACGTGGAAAAACAGTTTCAACCGCATTTGATGAAGCATTTTCTACTTGACGTAACCAAGTTTTTATATCATCTAAATTAATATTCATTATTTTATTGTTTTTATTTTCTAGATGTTTTCAATGACATTTACCATGCTTTGTTGGTTTTGAAGGTTGATCCAGTGCAGATTGACGTTTCTCCCAGCGGTATAAGGACTTATGTGGTGGTGCAGCATCATTCATAATTTTGTTTTTCAAATCAAATCTAAAACGAATATAGAAATAATTTATGTGACCTCTTATATAGATGCATCAGTAAATAACAACAACGTAGAGTTTGTCTCCATCAACATATAATATATGATTCAGTCCCAAAACAATGATTGTCAATAGAGATAAGTTTCGAAATAAATGAATTATGTTTCATATTAAATTAAAATTTTATTTCTTGATATGTATAATCTGCATTAGTTTTGATCGATTGAATCATTAATTCATAAATTCTTTAAAGATATGTAAAACAAAACACATTACATTGAACTTGATTGTTTGCTTTATATATCCACTTAGAATTCATTTTTAACTAAGTATTAGTAGATTGTCATGAAAAATTATCATCAAGATGAAATGACTATTGATAAAGAGATTCATCAATAAGATTTATTTTGATGAAATATATATTTAACAATATTTAAGAAAACAGTCATTTCAAGAAAAATTTCAATCTTAAGCATACTACACTTACATGTGTTCATGATCTATATACGAATATAAAACAAATGAAGTTTATGAAATTAAATTTACAATTGGAATTTTAATTGTCAATTTTGATTATGTTATTCTGGACAGAATAGAATAATAGAAAAAACGGTAAATATTGTTAAATCTTTCATCGATTTGTTCTTTTTTAGTTATCCATGACTTTGTTGCTATGACAATACAATTTGTGTAGAATAGAAGATGTCGCCATTGCGCTAAGCGAAATTTAGTTCGAGATCACATGAAGGAAATTAAATTACCTGGTCAATGTCAAATTTTTGTAGTATATCTATTAAAAATAGCAGAATGCTTTGTGTTTTGACTGAACTTCAAAGTGTTTTTCTTATTACTAATAAGTACTACTGTAGAAGTGACTTATCAGCATGTGTACTATATGGCGAACTACAACTATATTGATTACTATGTTCACAAAGTAGAAATTACCAATAACAAAAGCCACGTTGGTGAAAATTCAAATCATGTTGAAGTTTATTGATTAAATATGTAAAAGTGCATAACAAACTAACTAAATCCCAATAGAAGAAAATTTACATAACCACCGAGCAGGATATATTCATGTGTTTGTGTGTAACTTGAACGTCATCGGCTCCATTTTTAAAAAGTTGTTTACAATACGCTTGATGTAATGCACGTAAGTTTCACTGAATTTTGGAGTTTCTGTTCTAATCAAACTATTTTCTAACGTGTGCATCAAGATCACACTGTTATCGTTCTTTTGTTCGGTAAACTGGTTAGATTAAGTTTTATTTTTAAAATATAATCTTGCCATATTTAAATAGAAATGGGAGACTTTTGATTTCAGAAGAAGTTATTTTCAATTTTCGCAGCTGCCCTTACAAATCTATTTGTTTAAGACTTGCTACTCAGTAGCGATGCCACTATACTGACTTGTCACCATAGTGTGATTAGACATTACTACTTACCATGACTATATATTTCCTAGTTATTTGAAAGGAGAACTGGAATAGATCACTCATTGTCTGACTTCTAAAATATTCTTTTATACATATCTATGATTAAGTGTCGAATACAATTCTACAATTAGATTGGCGAAATTCCATTTTGCATGGATGATTTCTAGATCGCGAACAATGCAGAATCCTACTATTTGGTTCTGTATGAGCTGTCTAGCCGTTAGTATGGTAAAGTCTCTGTTTGATCAATTTTCATAGTAATTAAAAGGTTTTCTTCTCGGTATGGTCTTATCCGATAGAATATTGAATCTCAATATTGCTCACTGAAAGATGAAGTCTATTGAAAGAGCAACAATTCCTATCTTCTATTGTTCATGTGATTAGTATTCCATGGTATGTAATCGAAAAATTCGGCAACGATCAAGGATCTATCGCTTGATATGTGTCCATCAACATTGATTTCCGAAAATCCTTGTCTACGAATTAATAACGATGATCGATGGCTAGACAATAGTGTATTTATTTGATATAATGAAAAGCTCAATGTATACTAATGGAAAGACATGGGCAACCAAAGTGAAGAGACAAAGAAGTGACAAAACGTTCTTCAATACAGCTGACCCGACTAAGGTTTGCTTGCTGATCCTAAGTATCATCTTACATTCGACTTAATTTTGAATTTCTCTGATTAAACTCGATCAAGTTATGACAAAAGATGAAATTAATGCATGCATTCATACTAGTTTGCATCAATTGTTTCATTCTAACAAACGAATGTCGTATTGTCTACTCTATGCTTTTCGCTGCTAGTTCTCATTCAAAGATTTTCGAAAATCAATGTTGATGCAAACTTATCAAGCAACAGATCCATGATCATTACCTAATTCTTCAATTACATACCATGGACTACCAATCATATGAACAATAGAAGATAACAACGCCTGCTCTTTCTAGAAATTTCATCCTAAAGTAATCAATATTGAGATTCAATACTCTATCGGACAAGACCGTACCGAGAAGAAAGCCTTTTAACTAATGTGAAAATTAATTAAATATACAATTTACCATCATACTGACGATGTCACTTACATGGAACGAAAAACTACGCTTGTACATCCATCGAAGTTATTAGTTCGAGTTTATTATTCCTATCTGCTCACTTTGTATGAAAATTTGTAATGAATAATAGATGACTAGAACTAGTCTAACACTGGATCGATTCGTAGTTTTAAATATTCGATGCCGCCCCTTTCTTTTTATTTCATCGAGACCGCTTAGAATGGGATTGATAGATAAGCTGGATAAGGAGAAAAACAAAATCGATCAGGCAAGTAAATTACTACAGAATAGTACAGTTCGTAAGAATTCATTTACTGTGTTGAAAATTAATTTTCTTCTCATTGATATATTTATAGACAAAGGTTTTTTGTTAAGTTTCAGATTTTCTGACTACTGTATTTTTGTTTTTAGACAGAGAATTATGAAAACTATAATTCAATGCATTTAATAATTAATATTTTGGTTTGACAATACGCAGTAATCCTACATATCAGCGATGGCAATTTTTATTTTCGAAAGCTTCCTAGAAATGCCGACATATGTAACTCATTACTTTTTTTGTAAGTGTTTAAACAGTAAAAATATCGTTATTTTCATTGAACTTGTAAGTTTTTTCTTATAAATCAACTTGATGTTTTTCTACTTGAGTCTTCAATCGTTATAGTATACGGTCAATAGGGCGAAAACATGAATTCTTTTTTTATTGACTTTCAGTTCGCGTGGATTGTCAAAAACTGATAGAATTCTCCTCGTCGAAACCAAAATTCTTTCAACATATGAACAAGTATTCTAAACTAGAAAATATACTTTCGAAACTTTCAAGAAGTTATTCTAGAAATATTCGTACGAGTTGTCGAGTAAAGTTCAACTTGATTGCGATTTTCTATTTCAAAGAACGAAATTTATCACTTGTAACTACAATCATAATCAGAAGTATTAGCTAAGAGGATGAGTTTCTACCCTTATGGGAACCATAGAAATACTTGATTTTCGAATAACTATGGAGCTTCACATCGATAGTTTACAAGTATGTTCTTTTAAACTTTGTTTTTTATATGTTTCTTTGTAAATAGGTAGGGATTGCTATGGCAACACAATGTCTGATTTGTAGATTGAGTACGAGAATATTTAAAATTTTGTGCTCGTCAATGAAAACACAGAAGAAAAATATATGTTACGATTATCGCAAATAAAAGTTCATCAGATATTGAGCACTCTAATTTACATATCTTCTCTGTCTCTCTCTTAGATGATATTGTCTAGTGTTCTTGAATGAGTTCTCTGTTAATTTTGTCTATCGGTTTTCTTTTAAATTCGCTCGAAATTCGGAGAATAATTAAATCAACCACATACACCATGTATAGTTATATTTTCCAGCAAACAAAACATGCATTAAGATATACTATTTTAATTAGGTAGTCCATGTGAATATCATCAGGTTAAAGAAGAATAAATACATATCAAGTGACAAGATTCATGAATACAGAACTAACTAGAAAATTCGATATTGTGCAAAGAAGATAAAAGTAAATATTCTTCTATGGTGTGAATACGAGTAGATGTGCAATTGGATAACTAGAAAATATACACCTGCACGTTGCAATTGATTCTGATTCATTTTCGAATTCTTTGATGTGAGGTGTTTTTGTTGTGAGTCAAATTCTTCCTAGGAAGTGAAGTCTCCAAACTGTCTGAAATTCCCAACGTGTGATGATGAAAACATACGAGTCATTTATGTAAGTTTTTCATACTCGTAAAAATGTAGATGTTGAAAAATTCCTTCTTTCTTATTGATTTCACCACAAACGCATCTGTATTCCATCTGAGAAGCAAACCACAATCAAAACAATATGAATTTTAAACGATTTTCTGAATTATTGAGATAATTAGGAAAAATTATTTTCATCAACAATTTTGATCAATGAAAAATTTGTAAAAAAAAATGAACTATAGAACGATCTATATTATTCGATATTGATCGCAAAAATATGTATGTCTCTACATTTTCCAGCACTATAGACGAATGTCGTCAATAGGAAACGGACTAATGCAAAGTTTCTAAGAGTTTTCTTGAATATCTTTAAATTTTTCATGCTTCACTATAGAAGCCGTTCGGGATTCTGTGGTGATTTTACTCAATGAAGAAAAAATCGTGTAAATCCATTCAGCGAATCATTATAGTCTCGAAAAAAAGAATATGAGACCCACTTAACTCTATGAGAATACAATGCTTTATGAAAATTAGACATTCATAAATCTAATATCAAGGACATTGAAAAAAATGCACATTTTAATTCATGGAGTCATTATGCAACAGATGATTTCTCTACAAACATAATATCGAATGAATACTTTTCTCTAAAATAGTTTTCAAATCGCAGCATAATTAAGTACTATGTTGAATTGAAATATCTGAATAGGCCATTTCTCGTTGAAGTTCATTAAAAAGACTATAGTTTATTGTAGAATTAGAACTTACAAACGTGGAAATAATTGAATTTTTCACATTCTCGAGACTGACTTAAAATCTTCAATAACTTGTAGAAAATTACTCGTGTAACAGGAGAAAACTCTACTCAATGATCTCGTCTTTATTTTTTGCACATGATTACATGACAATTTCTTTTGCATCGTATGTGAATATTGTAAAGAAAAAGAAGTCATGCGATACCTTTCCTTGTATTACAATGAAAATATCAACACGTCCCTCATCTAGATTGATATTTTCACAATACTTGATACTCAGTAATTCTTTTTACCAACGGCTACCTGGTCATTTTCTTCTTTGTGTTCTTCTGGTAAAGTGTATTGGTTGCGAGGTGTGTATCTATACTTAATTTCCGTAATAAAATAGTAATCAGAGTAATTTAATTTAAAAAAATTCTGAAATTTCGCAATGATAAATTCATGCTCCTTCCAATAAAGAAAAGAAAAACTAATTTCATACGAGTCAAAATCATATCTTAAACTTTCGATAATCTGATAATTGCAGCATATTAAACTTTTTATAAACCCAACTCTCATCGTTTCGTCTTCAAATTCATGACAAGGAGTTCTCTCAATAATGAAAACAAAACGAACTCTATAATTTGAGAAAATACTTTGCCATGTACGACCTTGTATGCTCCAAAAATCTATATAAATTGTCTAAGAGCACTGTGATATCTTATCGATGATTAGAGTTTTCAGTGTAAGCCTAATTGATACGATATTCCTTTTTGTTTACAAAATAGCACATATCGTTGACAGTTTAGGTCAGTTTATATTTAACTGTTCACTATAACTTCGTTTCTCGTATATCATATTAAGAAACGATGCAATCATAATGTTCAAAAGTCTGTATGTCATTCTCATGATAAAATATCATCTTATGAAATAAAGAACAAAATAGAATGTGTGCAACTCTAAAATTTCATAAGTCAATGAAATACAGCACACGGTACAATCAATAGTCTTCTTTGAGAAACCAACTGAGATATACTGACAAAATTGTAATCGATTTTAAATTGAACAAATTTACTAAAACAATAAAAATTTGAAGAAAACAAAGTCTATGTTTAACAATTGTTTTAGCTTGCCGATGTCTATCATCAAATGAATATTTCAATACAAGCGAATCATTCCGATATATATATATATATATATATGTTTGAAATGGAGAATAAATCATTTGTACCATCATTGTTAATTTACGTTTAATCGAAATTAACTTGCCATTTGTAATGTTGGCAATACACGAAATAATGAAATTACATCACTTTCAATTCGACTTGCTAATAAAACTAAATAGATTGACCAAAAAATTGCAATTATGAAGAATAGTAAAATAAAAGCTATTGGTCCAGTTAGATATGTATGAAGATAATGAAATAATGATATGATTCTCTGAATAATGAAATTACCAAATGACACAATTTTATTGAAACATATTTTTATCATTTCACGGTAATCCTTTTTTTCTATTGACATATCTGGATGAGTTAGAATTGGTTCTGTTTGGGATAGGTCTTGTACTTCGTCTGTTTGAATTTTTTCTTCGACACTTTTCTCTTGATTCAGGCTATTCGATAAATCAATATCTGCGAGTTGTTCTGATTGATTTGGATCTCGGACTTCATCACTTTTTAGTATCTTCAATCGTGAAGTTAGGTTTCTATGACATTCATCAGGATCAACAACAGTATTTCCACGTGTAGAAGTTCGTGCCCAAAGGGATAGTAACTTATGTAGGGCTTCATCGCGTGAAAGAAAGGATGCATACGTAATCTTTTTCTTGGATCCTTTCAATGTAATACGAATCGCGGTTGGAAATATGAATGCAATGCGTTTTTTTTTAATAGACTCTATTTCTTCCCAAGAGTAGACATGTTTTATTACTGTAAAAATATTAGAATAAAAGCAAAGGCAACGATCTGTTACGAATATCATCCCTTGGTGTAATATTTTATCTTTATATGCACATATGTACCAAAGGGTCATTTGAAAAAGGCGTGCTTGAAACAATAACATCGTTTTGCATCCTTCATAGAGATGTAAACTGATCGGTTGTTGAACACGGATGATGGTTCCAGAGATTGAGTCTTTCGGCTATTTGATTATGATTTATTTAAAATTGTCTGAGCTTCGATAGATTTTGAAATAAAAAAGATAGAAAATCCTGATAAGAGTGCTGACTTACGAGAGACCAAATAATTCATGAAAAGAGGGGAAAAGTTTCATTTCTTTCCTATTTTAATCAAATTATTAAGTTTTAGATCGATTTTCATCTCAGCTATCGTAAAATACGCTTGTCTCGAATACCAATGCATTACCTCTAATTTATAAAGTTTATCGAAACCGTCAACGTAGCGAACAGTGTACAAGACTAAAGATCAGCAATGGATAAAAATATCCTACTCTGAATTACTATACCGAGAAGCAATAATCTGTGCCGCATAATTGCTAAAGAAAAAAAATGAATTGAAATCAATCATTTCTCAACCGAGCTAGTTAAAAGTTGAAGTTCAACAACTTCAACGATGATTTCCAACTGATGTAAAAACAACAAAAAATTCTTGTTGAAGCAAATAGATACTTGTTCAGAAGAATATATCGGAAAACTTATATGAGTCTCTCTGCTTACACCATTAATCAGTCGTGTTCCGTAGCTTTCATTGAATGTCTTATTTCTATGAGTGGCATGTGTAAATGAATAGCTCATGGAAGAAGTATTTCATAGTAACAGAAAAGTTATTCATTGAACGATTCTTTTCAGGAAAAAAATCAGGTTGTTTCCAATCTAGAAACTCATAAGAACTTCAAAGTAGAAGTTCGACCTCACCATATCTTTATACTCAAGAGAACAACCAGAACAGTGAAAAAAACAAAGATTTCTACTCGGAAATTTAAAGTACTTTCTTGAAGTTTTCAATAAGAAACCGCCCGTTAGAGACACGAGAAATCGGCTAAAATTTTAAAGAATACGGACAACAGAATAGTTATTTTGAAAAAACTCGTTGTTCAACATCTGTATGTTTTTTTTTAAACTGCCACTAATATTAACGAATACGGTAGAAAATTTTCCATCAATTATAGAGCGTAGTATCAGTTATGGGTTATGAAAATCATTGCAATTGTTCTCTGAAAATTTTTCCAACCGAAGACAATCTATTGCGAGCAATACATATCAATGTATGCAGCAGTTATGGTGAAAAGTTACTTTCAATACATTATTTATGATCATGAACAGATGTGGTGCTTTTGATTTCAGAAAATATGCATAAATCAAAAGTTCGACAAGTTTTATAATAAATCATAGTAGTTAACAAATAGGCCTAGGTGAAATTTTCAATTCAACTTGGAAATGAAATTTCAATAGTTTCAGAACAGTAGCAATCATATAGCGATTCGAACTCACTTTGTGGTATTCATTACTTGTTAGGGTCCTCATGAAACATTCAGTTTTGTCACATTATTTGGGATCGTTTTTTTTCATTAGTTTCCAATTATCCTTAAACATCTTAACTTCGATTTCTTTTGTTGATTTCATTTTTCTATATTGTTCATGAACACAAGTATGAGATGTGACTAAAGTATTTATTTTTAATTTATGAAAAATAAAAAAGCTTGGTCATGGAAGCAGAGATATAGCTTAAGTCAAACTTGCGAGCGTGGCGACCTAATTGCTCGTCTAATTTAAGCAGATATTTTTCGAATTGATTCATTCAGTAAAGAAATTAAACATGATACTATTACATAGTGCCGAAACGCTTTAATCTTAAAATTTGATCGAGAAATCCTTTATGAACGGTTCCAAATCAATTAAGTTTGGCATGCGACCATTTATTACGGATGCAAACAGTCTGTGGAAACGCTTTGCTTTACTAGATAGACGTACTTGTGAAGTTTCTATATTGTTCATTGGATGTAATCGACGAACTAAATCTTGTTCAGAATTTGAACGACGACTTGTAGTTGATGGTAATGTTATTCCATTTTTATTCAATGTAATTTCATCTTGAAAATGATCATGATTGATATCGATACTTTTGACTGATGATGTGGACAAACTTTCATGTATTTTCAAGTCTTGCGTATTAGTTGATTTAGCTAAATCAATTTCACTTGCACTTTCTACTTGATTCATAATTGATCGCAGTCGAATATTAGACATTTCTATAATATCTATAATGAAAAGACATCAACAAGAAAATGCGAGAATAAATAAAAATACAGACAACCAATACTATAGAAAATAGAGTCAGCTAAAAATAAACGTATGTTGACTTGAATGACGTCAATTAGTTGTTGTAATGTTTTGCTTACTGATGGCATAAGAAAAAGTAAACTGTAATTTTTTTTTCAATCCACTGTCAATGCTATTCTTATACAGGAATCAATCAATATTAATGTAAAGAATTCATCAAGCTTGTTTGAATTAGCGTTTTTTGTAACAATCTCCTTTTCAAGATTGTTGATCGTTAAAAACGAAACTGATAATCATGAAAAAACCGAATTCCCAATCACCTCAATTTATCAACTATCTTCTCTTCACCTATTTTCGTACTTCAGAATGTCAACAAAGAAATAATGAAATATAAGATATAAATCATTTTATGAGAATCGTTCCAGCCACTATGGCTTCCAATTGCACTTAAAAAATTTCTTGTTGATCGCAAGAGCAACGGTGTGTTGATAAGGGTAAATTGAAGCAGTTCAGTTCACACAAAATCTACACTCCCCAGCTGAATCTCAAGTTTATTACTAGCTGAAATTTTGAAAATCTCAGGAAAATCCTCTGTACTAAAACGCATTCGTTGGTAAACATTTAAAGGTGAACTACCGAAAAGAAATCATACGTCGAATAGATTTCTCATAAACTGCTTCAAACTATTTGTTGATGAAAGTGAAAAGATGACTTCATAAGTCAGAGAAATAAAGGCCCTTTGGCATGAAACATTTAGGAGAAAGAGAAGTAGGCAGCTTTGCTCTTTCTAATGCAAAGTTACTCAATAAAAGATTTGCTCCCTCTACTGGGATATCCTCAACCGAAGGGAAAATGCATGTTCGCCTCGTAGAGCAGACCTTCCTAAAGCGAATGGACATCGTATAGGGGTTCATTCTGCTTCGGATATTTGCATCAATTTACATTGTAGAATTTGTTTTCTTATCACCGAAAAGAGTTTAAAATTTCACATCTTCCCATAAAAAAAATTTGCTTTTTACTCAAAGAATAATTTAGGGATGAACAGTAGAAATTGAAAATCCGAAAACGTTCGCTTTATGTGCACGTTCCTAAAGTGGATGCTAAGCAAAAGAATGTTGATAAAGCGAACGGGCCAGTGGAGAACAAGCACAAAAGTGACAGAGTGCGTCATTCATTCATTTCTCCCTGATAATTTTAAAAAACTTAATTGAATTTTATATTAATCGATTCGTTATCTTTTGCTCTATCATACTTTAGCGGTTCAGCTTGATCATTGCTTGTTTCAATTTTTTATTGAATGCAAACAAGATGACTGGCCGTTCGGTTGATGAACATATTTTTACTTAACATTCGGTTTAGGAGCATCGGCTCTAAGTCACTAAGACTAAACTAGTTCATGCTGGTCCTTACGATGAAGATTCATGCAGTTCTATTAGTAATAAAAAGATGAGTCAAACATGTTGAGGTTCAGATAGTTTCCTTTTGACTTTGAGCCTTTTTGTGGTGATTGTATGTTGCATGAGAAATTAAAATTTCAACATTCCTTATGCATAAAACAATTTCATGGATATATCCTTAAAATGCACAGAATAAAAAGGAATACGTATGTACAGAGAGAGAGAGAGAGACAGATGGATAAACAAAGTCAAGCTTGAAAAACAAGCTAACACTATTGCTCGAACAAAAAATAATAAAATTTCTGCTCAGTACGAGCAGCGAACAAATAGTCAGGGAATAACTGACTCGGAAACATCTATCGTGTTACCGGCTTACATGGAGGTGGGGGAACAAGTTACCTGTTAATTTTTCTGGATGAGTTTTCTAAGCGACAAATTATGACTTCTGTTCCATCACATATTGTCAATACACCTTTGCATAAGGTTATGCTTTACTCGGTCACTTCCCTGTTCAAAAATATCAATCTACTGGCAATATGGGATCGAATATTGAAGTCATTATTCGTTGTTTTGAGAATTTAGCCGGGAAAAATCAGAGGTAACTTCTCTCCACGACCAAAGGAGGGTTCCTAGGCATGGAACGAACCAAAAATTATTGGTCCCAGTTCCATTGGAACCGAGACCATGTTTCAAATATCTAAGTGTTCCAGAAGTTCTGAAATGAGTTTAAAATTCATTGTTCTCGCGTTCAGCAAAATCAAACTATATGAATCATTGAAAGATCTTTCAATATTCTTTGAAAAACGGATGAAAATTTTAGCATAGCGTACGATTGAAGTATGGCATTTTATCAATTGTCTATTTTCATAAATAAACACTAAATTTGGCCCATTCATTTTTAATATCATTTTTAATTAGTCAATATTAATGCACTCTTGCCTCCGTAATTTTTCTTTGAACATTCTGGCATACATTTTCAACAGGCCGGCCAAATGTCAGCTAATTTTGTAGCAAATTATATTGGTCCAATTCCATAGATGAAACACATCGGTAGCAACATTCAAGATCAATTGAATCCCCGGATTACGATCGAGATCATCGTGAAAAATAACATTGCTTACGTTACCTAATTCGTTAGCTTCTTTTTCTGCTACAGCATTTCACTTGTGCGCACAAACCAGAATATGATTGAACAGGAAAAAAATTATCCATGGAAACTTTTCGACTAAATAGGCCCTGAAAATAACATTGTTTCTACCACTGTTAAAGCGAATTGTCGTTATTGAATGATTAGAAAAAATAGTGCATAGCAATTTTGGTACAAGTTCTCATCCATAGTAAATACCATAGAAGCCAAACTTTTCATTTATTCAATACTAACCATCTGTAGCAACCTATCGAAATTGCATAGAGTTTGCTTTTGCTGAACGCGAGAACAAAGAATTTTTAAACCACGTCAGAACTGCTGGGAAACTTTTTATATGCATAAAATTATTTTCGCTCAGTATTTCTTACTCATTCCTGTGACTATTTATTCCTTTCACAGGATTACGTGTTTCAATTTTTCACCGGAACAAGATTGGAAAAAGCTGTGATCACCCCATTGCAATGAGTCACACTATGAAGAAGAAGAAGAAAGAATGAAGAAAACGTACAAGCTAAAATTTCATTCGATTGCAATTCTTGCACAATTAAATAAAATTTTGGAAAGAGAAACATGTGCTTACATACCAAATATCTTTATAAAATAGAGTACGAAGAAATTCATGAGTTGGTTCGCTTCATTGATTGACATAGGTAAACTATTGTGTTAGTATCTTATAAATGTATTCTTGCTCGAGTGGAAATGATTCTGTCACTATCACACAAAAAACGCGAAACCATGAATTTATAGAACAATTTTAGTATAGATGACTCTCAATAAGGACCATATAAAAGTAGGCATTTTTTCCTGCTACTGTTATCCTGTACCAATTTTTGCTCTTTGTCTCTATATATAAATTAAAAAACAAGCTTGGGTTTTGCCATTTATGGAATGGTCTCCTTTTATGTTTTGTCTAATCTGATAGAAGTCAGATTTTATGCTAAAAATAAAGACCTATTCTATATCATCGGAGATCAATAGTGATTCATATGGAATGGTTTTAAAATACATTTTTTCTAATAATTTGTCGAAGTTGATGAGTAAGCTTTTTTCGATATGAAAGAAAGTCGAACCATATATTTTCTCTGACTTCTATAGTAGTGTCTAGTTACTTCCGTTCTCTTGCTTTTTGAAGTACTTGTGCAATATCTATCGTTCGATTGAATTCTGAAAGATATTGCACAGTGGATTCTAATGAAAAGAAAAATAACACTGATCAAGAATATTGTACGGTAATTTAACAGATGAAACCATTCAAGACAGGAAACCTTTCAGGTCAATGATAACTTTTAATTTTGAAAACTGATTGTAAATGTATCAATATCAAAGTAGCTTTAATTTCGAATGCCGACAATAGTATGATTATATTGAATAGCAAAAGTAGGAACAAGCTTGTGAACTTGACGTGCAAGAAACGGATTTTAAGTAGAAGAGATGGGAAGAAAGCAGAATTCTTTTTAAGGAACACCACCATTGTCACTGCTCAGAAAATAGTTGTAGACTCTGCATGAATCTGTGAATCTTTTTCATACTAAAAAACGATCCAAATTATAAAAACACTGACTGGGACATTCCAATCTATTCTGATCCATTTCAAGAAATTCGAATGGCTAAAAATAAGCTTGTTCCCCTAGTATATCTTACTCACATCAGAAAAAAAGATTTACCTTGCATAACCATCGAGTTGTCTGCCGTAAACCGTGCTATATTGTAAATAATGATCCAATATTCACGCCATTGGTTATGATTGACTGAATGACATTATATTGATCAAAAGAAAGAACTGCAAACGAAAGAGTAGCGCAAAAACAGCTGGAAAGAAAATAGCGAGAGAAAAAGTGTCGAGTCAAAATGACGAGTCAAAAAAATATCGAGTTTCCTATAGGACGAAAACAGAACATCGATCATACAAAAGTATCGAAAATGTTTGTATGATTATTTTCCAGAAGCAATATGAAGATATGGAACTACGTTAATAAATGTAATAGAAGCATAAACAAAAATTTTCCTCGGTGGTCATGATTACGAGCAAGTGCCTTTGATTACTCACGTGACTGTTTGAAAAATTGTCGGTCACATTCGCAGGATCGATGAGAAATTAAGAGATGTTTTAAGAATTATTGAGCAAAAGGACGAATAAAATATCAGGGTTTCTATTTGTAAAAACGAGGACATCAACATTGATGTGGTGATTGGCTTTAGTTAGGAACCTCCTATGGTTAGATACCAACAAAAATTGGACGTGTGGTAAAGTGCTGCAGGTTACGAATTTTTTTGTAGTATAGTCCTACTCTAACCTATACATTTCATAACTTTGCCCTGCCCTACTCTATGAACTTCGTACCCTAAACCTACCCTGTCCTATAGATTAGGACAGCTTAGTGTGTATTAAGACTGCTCTGTAGGACTCTATTCGGATAGGCGTACTCAAGTAGATAGTAGTACAGAATCGAAGGATAACGTGCGTGTTAGTTCGTAATGTCTGGAATATTTTTGATCTTTTTCGTCGTCAAATATTTATTTTTTATCCCACTTTTATATGGTCGTCATTTTTTATTTTCATGGTTATTTTTGCTTTCGATTATTTTAATACATATCGAAATTTTATACGATATCAGTTTGAATGAAATCCGAGGAGACTATAGAATTCGTTCTAATACAAAAGAGCATTTTTATAGCTATAGAAGTAAGTCTCCATGAAAAACGTTTTCAGTTCTAAACTACTGTGTAACTTATCTTAGTGTTTTCTTAGGATCACGGCAACATTTAAGAAAACAATTGTAAAACAAACGTATATATTAGCGAATTCTACGTAAGATATGAATCAAATTTATCGAATGATGTGTGAATTAAATGTGTGTGTGATCAATAATTCGAATAATATCAAAATGGATGTATATAAACGCCTATCTGAACAAGCACAAAGACTATGCATTGATCGGTTATACTAAGCAAATCATTGAATATGAACTAATCGATAGTACACTTGCCATGGTTGAGGTTTCTTTGTAGCATTCAGTGTTTGTAAGTAATTTAATACAAAAGACTATGTGTGACTATCAAGACATAGAATAAACTCAATTGGTTTTTACCTCTCATATAAAGTTCATAATCAATCAATGCTTAGAGTTTCTAATTAATTCAGAATAAAAACAACTCTCTTTTCAATCAAAATACTGTATTATAATTATAAAAAATAGGTGATAGGACAAACTGAGAAAGTCCAAAAAACTTTAAGTTTTATACCACTCCAATGCCGTTTGTTTCCCAACAGATTCTCAGTAATTAGATGGTTGAATGAATGACTCCTCTCAGTCGAAGACTAATGATAGTAGCAAGTCACGAACATGCCCCATAGCGTATGGTAAAAGTTTTTCAATGACAATCTTATAACTGCCATATACTTGAGCTTAATGAATTATATGGGTAATACTCAATGTCATGGCTACTTTTTTCGTTGGTCAGCAAATGACTCTTATCAGTACAGAACAAAAAATGTTTCTCATTTGCCCTCTTAATTGATGCCATACTCTCAGATGCAATCTCGTGAACCACTTTTGAAAAGTAAATGTATTTTTAATTTTATTGGTATATCATCTGCACACAATGCACGTCATCTATTGATGCGTACGAACCAATGAAATCGGTAAATGAATCAGACTAGATCAGACGTTTATTCGGTGAGCTTTACGTATACATATTTATTCAAAATTTAAAAGATAAACTGAAAATACGAATCCTTTGACAATTGAATGGAAATATAATAAATTGTCCTCAGTAACTAATTTAAAAATTAACTGTAAGTTTCTCTTTATTCACTTTAATATTTTTATCGTAACAATCATAATAATGATTCCTATGGTTGATAGAGAATCGAACGAACCAGTTGAACGATACAACGGTTAAAAATAAATCCAACAATATTTCTTGTTTTTGATCTACAAAGAAGTATAAAGCCATTCTTCTTGGTCAGAACATCCATCGTAGTTCTTCAGTAATTGTATCGAATCATGAACTCATGGTAGGAAGCAATCAAATGGCAAAGAAAACGAAACTTACTCAAGAAAGTATATAGACTCGTAATGCTTGAAAGATTTCTGTTTTCTTATTTATATTTTGTTTTTATTCATTCATGTAGTCATTTGTTTGAGTGACGATGACAATGATGTTAATAGTCAAAATAGTACACCAATTCCAACTCCTGTAAAACAGCAAAATTCGCCAAAGAATGTCAATAGTGACGCGTACACTAATACATATGAACCGTCGAATTGGAAAATTCATGAAGATGATATAATTCATGTATCTCCGCTACCATCGAAATATTCCGATTTATGGAACAAACCATTCGAAATTCGCTGTTCAGCTATTCGATTTGGTATCGCAGAATTCAGTGTTGAATCTGATATTGTTCTTATGAAAGAATCAGAATTCGAACTGAGACTTACAGGTAGAATATACTATTCTAAGAAGAAATCCCTCAAGCATTGTTTTGTTGTTTTTTTATAAACGTATGTAGGTGGATTTTTGGACAATGTAAATATTAAATTAGCTTATTCAGACGTATTGACGTTCTATTTTTCATTTCAATCCGAGAAACCAGCTGCATTTATAGAAGTTCGTAATGAATTTGCTGTTCTTTTTGATAAGTATATTCCAACATCTGATGAACACGGAAAAGGATTCAATCCCAATTCTAAAGGTATATCAAGGGATTTCTTGTTTTTTGCAAAAAAGAATTATTTAATTCATTTAGATGAAAGACGACGTTGTATCGTTTTTCACTTAAAAGCATTAACACCAGATATGGAAAGAATACATGCATCGACAATTTATTATTTTCTTAAAGCCAAACGTCCTAATATGGTACATTTATTTATTCTAAGTTAAGAAGAAAATTTCTCTTCATTTTCTTACAGAACATTTGTTGTATCACCGGATCACGAGCTCAAGAACTATACAATTTAGCTCGATACGCAAAAGTAACAACGTCAATTCTCAAAAATACGCATTTTTCCCTCGATGCTAATGATTTGTACGCTATTTTCTTTTCTTTTCAATCATCATTCAATTGAAATCAATAGTCTATATTGACGCTACAAATTTCACATATAGTGTAGAAACGAATACTGAGTGTTGCGAGTTTAGATCAAGTATTTAAGTTGCTTTTCCAGTTGATTCTAATATAGAAGAATTCAATGGTGCATAAAGATCAATGTTCTAATAGCGAAAGGAGGACTAATCTCTAATACTAGTGCAAAACGTTTTTTTCACAATTTTAATGATTCGAATATTTTGAGTAGTGAAGTTTTTGCTTACATAACATTTTAGTAACGATTAAATGCATTTGATACAATGATCGGAGTCAATGGATATTTTATCGATGTGAAAAATGCGAAGCAGTCTATGTATGAATTTGCACGATTAGAAAAATAATGAAATTGAATCAAGTCCAACGAGATATGAAGATGAATATGCAAACTTTTAGTGAGCAAGAAAACCAGCAGAATGTTTCGATATTTCTTAGAAATCAAATAGAGAATTTTCTATAACTATTCCTAATATACTCGAGAATAGTAAACGCAGAGAAAAAAGGAATCAGTCGTAAAAGAAATGCATCGACGAACAATTTGATTAGAATTATTTACAAATAAGACCTAATAATGGAGAGCAGAAGACGTTCCATTGATTCATATTTAAATTCTTGACCATCAGTCCAATGTGTTTCTTTCTCATATGTTTGATTAAACGTACTCAAATGTGAAATACATTATTGATTTTATTTAAGACGAATCAAAAGAAACTAGCCATGGCATAATTAACTTTTCTTTTTATTGTTCAGAAGTGCAAAAACAGTTGGTTTAAATAATAAAACAATTCGATTCGATTTGTCATCTGATGATTTACATGGTTTGAATGAAGGTGAATTTCTCAATGATAATATCATCGATTTTTATCTACAGTAAGATTTTAAACTAATATTTCTTTTTCAAAAACACTTACATAAATTGAACTATTGCTTTTTGTTTTTACAGATATATTTATTATGAAAAACTATCTGAGGAAGATCGTAAACGCACACATTTATTCAATTCATTTTTTTATAGACGATTAACACAAAAAGCAATTAGTGATAATCAAAGTATTTCGTAAGTTTCGTCATTCGTTGTTATAACTTTAACCTTAATTGTTTTTTTTTTCGTATCGTCTTTGATAATTTCAAGAGCAGCTGAACGCCGTTACAATCGTGTTAAACGTTGGCTTCGTGATGTAGATTTATTTGCCAAAGATTATCTTATAGTGCCTATAAATCAAAATGTCCATTGGTACATCGTTCTCATACAAAATCATAATAATGTTCTAACAGAAGCTGATTTACTTAGTGATGATGAAGATTCTGATTGTGGTAGGACCATTGAATTTCTAAATTTCTAAAGTTTGACTGAACATTTTAATTTATAGAAGATCGATCGAAATCAAAGAAAAAAAGACGTTCGGCGCGTATCAATCATCCTTTGGTAAACAAAACCGCTCGCAATAAGTCACCATCAACATCAAATGGTGAGACTATTGAACTTTTTGATGAAGAGGATGCTGACGAAGCCGTATCCTATAATGATACTCCTTTAAAACTTAATATTGAAACCTTGATGAATTCAAAAAAACGCTCACAATCACCAGCAATAATTATTTTCGATTCATTACGTATAGCTTCGAAAATTCGTGTTGCAGCTACCTTACGTGAATTTCTTCAACTAGAATATGATCATAAGAAAGTATTGCCTATGCAATCTTTAGAACGAAAATTATTTAATGTGGATACGATACCAACAATCGAAGCCGCTGTACCACAGCAACGAAATTATTTCGATTGCGGTTTGTTCATATTACAATATATTGAAAGTTTTTTTCTTCATTCTTCATTAATAATCAATTGCCAATTATCATCAACATTTTCGGATTGGTGTGAAAAAAATCTAAAAGGTTCATCGAAACGACAAGAAATTTTAACTGTTATTAATCAACATATTATTGCAAAAGAATAATGATTCTTTGCACTCAATTGAAATTCTTTCTTTTCTTTTGTTGTCAGTTTAGCCAACTATATATGATGCTTTCTTTTACTAGTATAACTATTGCTATGACTTATAAAATGAAATGTTATTCTTTTTCTCTGATCTTAAAAGGGATGAAATTCTGTTAGAAAATAATCATTTTTGTCTTCTTTTTTTTTTATACGAGTGTTTCCACTTTAGACAAGCTCCTTTTTCTTTCAATATATTGATCATTCAAGTGTGAATATGAGTTCATGATAATATGAATTTGATTAAAAGAAAACACCAGCTTGAATCAAATATGTTACATTATAATTCTGGCTTCGATTGTAAAGTTTCAAATGCATTACTTTGCCATTATGACTTTTGCTTTGTTTTCTGCTTAGGATTGTCGCAAGATACGCACATACGTATGTTAATATTACTGGAAGACTTCCGTCATTTAACAACAGTTAATATTCATTGAAAATATCGAAATCGAGATAAATCCATGGAAGAGATATTTTGAGATCAGGCTGTTTTTTTTTGCTTCAAAGCAAAAATGAGAATACTATTTTTCTTCCATTTTTTCTCTATTGATGCTTTTCTAATCAACAACTTAGGAATTCTCGGAGAAGATTCATGTCAATTAAATGATGCTATTTGTTTTTGAAATATCATGTGCAATTGAATTTTCTATCGTGTGCTTAAAGCATTTTGATTAATAAATAATAAAGTTCCTGTGTACACTAGCGATCGTCTGTTTTGAGCTTTTCGTACTACTGAACGTGTTGCTCATGTGCGCTACGTATAAGGTAAGAATTTGAAAAACGAAAACATCGTATTTTCGAATGAACAGAGAAGAAATCTACTGAATGAGAAATAACTGAACATACTTGAGAGTTATGTGTATTAAATTGAAGAATGAAGAATGAAAGTGACTTGAGATCAATATTTGAGGAAGAGGAAAATTTTTAGTACATGTTGCAACACTATATTGTTGTTTCTCATTAGTAATTATATTTTTGGAAAAGCAGAAGACAGATTTATTAATGAAAAACAAAACGAAAGATCAAACATTCAAAGAGCAGCAATCGTCTGTTCATATGAATACTGTTTTTTGAACAAACCGAATGCATGTTTATGTAAAAACATGTATTTCATCAATATTACAATTTGACAACTTGTAGTTTTCTCTCTGATTTCAATAAATCGAATTATAAGTACAAGGCATTTATGCGTATACTTATGTAGTTATAAATTGATGCATGAGTCTGCGTATTTATAGTTCGATTACGCATATGTACTCAGATCGACTGCACACGTTTTTGAGGTTCCTCGTCATTTTTTCGTCCTACTGACAGAGAAGGAGACTAGTAAAAAAAAACCGTTGTTCAAGCTCGTGTGCGGATGTTAGAGAGTAGTCGTTGAGAAGAAGGAAAAAAATTATGTTTAAGAGAAAAGGATGATGTTGGCAGCACAGGCGAGAAGGTCTCAGCGAAAATGGCTACCAACGAAACTTTACGAGTAGATCGAAGGTAGAACGAGAGAAAGACAAGAACGATAGAAAACTGAACGGGAGGAAATATAAGTTGCATCATATGCAAAAAGGTCATGGTCTTCCCGAAGAAAAAAAATGCGTTGACTAGAGAAGGAAAAAAAACGAACAGAATACAATTTTTTTTGACATATACAGAACAACATAGAAGAAAATCGAGGGAAGCAAAAGCGAGGAAACAATCATTTGAATATACACTTGAAATTTTATGATTTTCATGTCTTGTTCTCAATTAATATATATATTTCTACTCATAATCTGCAGCACCTTCGGTAAGAATCGTTTAGCTAGTTAATATTACCAACTAAATTTATATATTATCAAAATTATAGAATCCAATGCTAGTCATCATCGACGCCAAATAATTATTAACAATAGCCCTAATGTACCCGCTCCACAACTAAACTTCGATGGATCACTACCATCTTATAATGTTCCACTAAATCGATTAAATAATCCGAACACAGTCATACCTAATGAAAGCAAAAATCCACCACCACAATTAAATATTAACAATAATCCTCTCATCAAAGCACCACAGCCACAACCACAAATAGAACAAGTTCGCAGCCGTGGATTTTATAATAGGCCATCTTATCAACCATCACCATTTCCTAGTGAAAAACCTTTAGGATGGTTTGGTACGAATCATGTTAATTGGATATCGACCCACGATAGTGAATTGGATAATAATAAATTAGCTGCAGAAAGACATCCAACGTTGAATAAGTAAATCAGTTTTTCTTCATCTTATGAATAATTATTAATTAGTTTTTATTTGTTGCATTTCAAATCAGCGCTCCAGTTAGCATTATTCAACCACGACAAGATGGTGGACCGTTGTTTCTAGAAAAATTAGCGAAAGAGTATGCAAGTAAAGGTGAAAAGGCATTTGAATTCGGTAAATACGAACATTTAAGAATTCCATCAATAGAAAAAGAAATGATTAGCAAGAAACATAAGCTATTTGAATTTTTCTTTTCTTTTTCTCTATTGAAGCTTATCAAGGTCATGGCTCTTCTTGTTCAAATCATGAAAATTATAATGGATTTGTATTTGGTGATTTTTCATGCCCGTTACCAGCAACCACCGGTATGAATCAACTTGATCAATACTGTTGTGGACCTGCAAACTATCGATATTGCTGTAATGCTCAGTCCGTATTCTTTAAAGATTATTTCATAATATCATAATCTTTAATTTACTCCAATAGAGAATTCAGTCGAACTCAACGTGGCGCCTTTGCTGGTCATAGATCGTACGATGGGCAAGGTTATCCATCACGAACAGAATATCCACCTGCAACAAGACGAATAATTGCAATTATTTCGCCGATTGCTACTTTTATCGTTCTGATGGGAATTGTTATTTTGGTATTTCTATATTATAAAAAAATTCGAAACGAACTAAATAGACTAAGAAGACCATCGGGAGCTATTCGATTGGAAAATGATTATTCTGCTCAGTGTATGTAGAAAAATAATTTTACAAAGACGAATATTTGTTTTTGTTTCTAGCTGTTTTTCAAGAGCCGTCAACTGAAAAACCAATGCACAGTCAAGACGAACAGCAATGAAGCAACCATTAATTGATCTTTTTTCCTCTTTGTTTTTATTTCACGATGTATATTCTATCTAACGTCTCAATAGCTAGTCTCAGCATATTGATATTTCTTGAACAGTGTTAATTTTCTATGGGACGATTTTGTTTTCTATTTGTATCTATTTAACTATCTCTCTATTTCATTGTGTATTTTAACCATAATAGACGTATCGTTTGGATAAATTAAAATTAGCTAAAACCAACAGAATTTTAACTATGTTTTATTTAGCGAATCTGAATTGATTATTATCATCATTGTTTATGATTTTCAGTCTTTTGCAAATGAAAAGATTGATGTCGAATATATTTAATTCGATTTACGATTGACAATATTCATACGTAACAATCGATACATTTATTTGTTGTTTTTGGCAAATCTAAACTAGGACAGTTAGTTGCTTCCTGTTGAAAATTAGATGAAATATTGAATAATAAATCAGTTCTTTTAGCGATTTTATTTCTTCTCTATTGATACGATTATTTATGTAATTTTAAATTCTTTCTTTGAATGCTTTATAATGCAATTGACGATCTTTTACTGCTTTTGCAAATATTGCTCGATTTTCTTGTGCTCGTCGAGTTAGATATGGCAGTAGACGATCGACAGGTCCGTAAGGTGTCAATTTATAGGCATCATAACCAACAGCAGCTATGTAGACAAAACAAAAACAAAAGAAACACAGCAGTAAAACGTGTTAAAGAGTATAAATTTTATAAAAATGTATTTACCTAAGGGAAATGTAAGATAATCGCACATGCCAAATAAAGTTGCAAAAGAAACGATCCCACCATCATGCTTAACATTCATTGATTTCATCCTAGAAAAAGAAGAGGCATAGAATTTTAATTATGTGAATGAGAAATATACGTTTCAAGCGCAAATTGAACTGTATTTTCATTGTGACTTGCTACAAATACATGAGTTTTATTATTGTCATTAGTCTTTTTGGCATGTTCAAGTATTTCAACAAATGCCCGATGATATGACTCTGTTGTAGCTGAAAAATTTGGATGTATTGGATCAACAAGTTTCATTTCAGCAGCTCGTTTTCGTTCCTTAAAAATGATGATAATATAAATATATGTATATATATATATAAATACTATTCTTGTCTTATTTAAATAAGATTATATAGTATAAAGACAAAATAAATTAGAAAACAAATACTTGATCCATATAAGCGCCGCGTACAAGTTTGAATCCAATATGAAAATTATCAGTTTTCGATCGTATCAAATCTTGCCGTAATAAATTTAAAGTAATCTACTTTGATATAAAACGAAAAAGAAAAATAAATGAAAACGATTCACAAAAAAAAAACAAAATCTCTGAATCGAATTTATTTACTGTTCGATAACATTGATATGTATTGTAAACAATTATACTATCACGATTATATGCTTCTTGTAATTCGAGTACTAGCTTATGAATAGCCGTTTGAAAATAAGATTGTTCAGCGTCGATAAAAATTTTTCCATCGTACTTTTTTACTTCCTTCAAGATTAAATTAAGAAAATTTTCATCAAATGAAATAATTAAATTACTTGAACAATACGATGAATTCTTCGTATCAGATTTTCGACTTCTATTACTTCATCCGTATTCATCTATTGAAGAATTAAATATATGCACATACAATGGAGATCAACAACAGCATAAAAAAGTATTACGTACTGTAGATGCATTTTTAACAAATTCAAAAATAGAAAGTTTAACTGATGAATGATCCTCTTGTTGTTCTAGAATATGATTTAATTTTTGAAGTATATTCGGTGGAATAAATGCTGTTATTTTAATAGCCGTAATTGCCGATGAACCACATAATTCAGCTGCTGTTTGAACATTTTTTAAAGATTTCAATACATTTTCATCGTATATATTATTATTTAATTGATTTGAGACGGATGAATTTTCTTTTTTTCTACATAAATAAAAATGACAATATTGAAATTTGTAAAAATAAATTTAAAAGAAAGTATAATGTAAATAACGAACTGATTATTGCTTGTTACATCGGATTCCATACAATAGTCCAGTATTAATTTAACACCATGTTTTCTTAATCTTTCAACGATTGGTTTTAATTCAGTTCTATCGGTACCAGCAACGAAATGACCATAAATTGTTGAACGCATGATATATTCAAGTAATCGTTGACCAAAAACAGTACGTACGATGGAAAATAACTAGAAAATGAAGAAAATGAAATATTTTTCATATTACTAATTTCAAATTACTGGAAAAAGATTATTGACCAAAGATGAATAGGAACATAATTTAAACACGAACCATCCACGGAATAACTCGTGTTTTGATTTATATCCATAGGCAGCCGATATTGAATCAAACTTGACTTTTTCATGATTTTCTTTTGGATGTGATGTAAATGAACGAAAAAAACATCGTGCAATTTGAACTTGTTGTAGTTTACATTGCTTCATCATTTTTGTGCTTGTTTTATTTAAATATATAGCTCACCTTTCCTCTTTTTCATATGCGACGTTCGTGTATCTTTTGCGGACTTGTTTTTTTTTCTTGACAAGTAGCTCATGATCAAGTTATTTGTGACAAACTATCACAAATATGGATTGATTTTCATGACTAACCAAGCTGATTTCGTATAATAATCTATCATTTTCGAATTTCTCTGTTTAAATTGATTGAAACCGAATTTAAATCGTAAATCTCATCCTAACTGATGAAAACTTTCGATCAAATCATGACAACAAGGCATGCGTCCTTTTCAGTCAACCGTAACGTAGGCAAATTTTTTTTTGGATACACACAATCCTTTGCCAATAACTTAAAGTTTTCAATTTTTATATGATTGATATTTTGAAAAATTCATACACGTGTAGATACAAGTCGAACTAGTCATAATAAGATACAAAATTGATTCAATTATTGATTGTCTTAAATAGTCTTCTGGATATAAAAGTAAATCTTCAAATAAAATCAATAGATTTATTCGACAGATGGGAACCTTCGACGAAGAAATAATTGTTTCTGCTGCTTCATTGAACAATTTATTGAAAAGTCTTCAAATGAAAAATTCCTACTACAGTTTAAGCGATCAGATATATAGAGGAAATAAAAGTAAGTTTAAAACAAACTGATCAATGCTCGATTCATTAGTTTCAAGAAAAATAGGCTTGTGATAGAACATACTACAGAATAATTTTAATATAAAAAAAATGATGTCTTCGATGATGAGCCAAGAGTTTTTACGAGTTCGAAATGAAGTAATTAGCTTTAAAAAAGCTCATAAACATACAAATCTTCAGAGAATTCATGGATTTCCCTGTTAGTTGCAATTTTTTCCGTGCTAGCAGATATAACGACTAGCATCGAAAGATAAAAATGAAAGTTTTGGAAATAATCATCATTCATTGCTAACTTCAGTATATATATATATATATATGATGATCAATGAGTATTTCAGTGTGTTGAAGCACACCATAAACCAGCTCTACAGAACTGAATTCATGAAAGAGTTGTCTTAGACATTTCATGTAAAGTTTTGGCATAGAAGGAAGATATTTTGTTGGAACGATCGATACCATAAAGTATTGATTTATTTTGGATCTCTTTACCTTGGTACAGTGTAAATTAAGTGATGTCGCGAAAGAATAAGTGTTATAAGTAGTCTTTGGAGAGTTTAAAACATATTTCCAAGTTGATCAATTTCGTAGAGGAGAAAAGTAAGAATTTGTCCACAAAATTTCAGTCCTCGCTTAGTTTTTAACATAATCATAATAGAACAGTAGTAAACAAACGTACATTGAATTTTAAAAGAAAACTCACTTATTTGAAATTTGTCAAGAGTAATTTTTCTTCAGAAAAAATAATTAACAGAACATGTCTAGCATAATTTTCTAAAGGTAGAAGAACTATGTTTTGCTGTATGAATTCAAATGACATCATCTATTAATAAACTAAAATTATACGCTATTGAAATTGTCTTACAAATTATTATACTAGTAGTTTCATTTGTTCTGCGTAATTTCAAGGTTGGAATTTCAGTGTATGTAAGTGGATCTTTACATGTACAGATCGTAGAAATTCGCATTTTATTAAATAAAAGTTGTTGTGCCACTTATAGGTCAGATAATATATAAAAGGAAATGGGAGAAAAGCAAAAAAAAAGATTAATTTTTAAAATAAAAGATTCGATCTTTGAATGCTTTTAAATGAAAACGTCGATCTTTATCAGCTTTTTTGAAAATTCCTCGATTTTCTTGAGCTCGTCGAAATAAATATGGTTGCAATGCTTCGATTGGTCCATATGGTAAATATTTATATGTTACATAACCGGAATTAGCTAAAGCAAACGTAACATAATCGTTCATTCCATAAAGTGATGCAAATGAAATAGTTGATGAGTCACGACATATATCGTAATCGTTCATTCTAAGTAATAACAAGAATAAACAATTCAATATAGATATTTGCGTAACATAATGCATAGTTACTTTTGAATGGCATATCGAACAGTATCTTCATTGTGTGAAGCAATCATAAGTCTAATTTGATCAGGCTTAAGATTGATTTTATTTTTTAAAACTTCATCAAGACATGTATGATACATGTGACATGTTGCTTCATAACTCGTATTTATTGGACTATCATAACCATTTTCACGAGCTAGACGATTTTCCTGTTCCATATATGCACCCCGTACAAGTTTAGCAGCAAATATATAATTGTATTTTTCTGCTAGATCAAGGTCATGTTTCAATGAATTCAATGTATCCTATTTGTCATTGAAAAAAATCTTATCGAACAATAGAATATTTGACTTAATTCATAACTTACCTTTAAATAACATTGATAAGTTCCAAAGATAACAGGCACACTGGATTTATTATAATAGCGTTGTAATTCTGTAGTTAGGTAATTAATTGCAGTTTGGAAATATGTTTGTTCAGCATCGACCATAATTGAGATTCGATTTTCCGCAGATGCCTATAAGTTTTCAGTGAAATTAAACAAGAGATATTCTTTCATTAATTTACTTGAGCAATTTTATTTAAGCGTTTAAGAAGATTATAGATTTCTGTTATATCATCAGACATGATCGTAACATTTGAAAGCATAGAATTCTAAAAACATGAAAAACACATGTAAATCATTCATTGACTTCAACATTGTTTGCCTTAGTCGATTAACCTGATCATGTATCGAAGACTTATTGATAGAATCTTGAAGAACACCGATGACTTTATTATTTACTGATTCTTGATTAATTAATTCAAATAATGACGGTAATGAAGTTCGATTTGAAATCGATTTCACTAGTGTATTCAATTTTTTTAATACATTCGGTCGAATGAGTGCAGTGACTTTGATTGCAACCAAATTACTTGGACCACAAAGATCACGTGATGCTTGTATGCATTCGATAAATTTCTTGGCATTGTGATCATGCAAAACATCCATTTGATTTGACCTACATATGTCAAGATTTCATAGGAAATGACAGAGAGAAGAACCTGTATTCGATAAACATCTTACGATGATGATGAACTGTGATCATCACTTTCTACACTATAATCTAAAATTGGCTTAACATTAAAATTTTGTAATCTTTTAATAGCAGGTGTTATGTCTTGTGGACTTTCACCACCCACGAAATGACCAAAAGCTGTTAGCTTTAATATATTTCCAAATAAACGTTCACCGAGAAATCGACGACCCAATGTAGCAATCTAAGTTCAACTCAAAATTTCTTATATATATATATATATATATTGTTTTTCCTTAAAAGTGTTACTTGATCTTGACGATTAACAAGAAAATCTATTGAAAATAATCGATAGACAACATAACCTCGTAACAGCTCACTAGTGTTTCGATAACGATAAGCAATTTGATATTGATTGAATTCAGTATCAAGTACGGGATATTTTGAATGAAGTTCTTGTTTTTTATGTTCATTCTTTTTTACAACAACATTAGTCGATTGATGATAATAAATTGATTTTTGCAATAATTTAAAATTTTGATTTATACAACTAGTCGAACGCCATTGATAGAACTGTCCGATATTAATTATTAACGTTCAATTTTATTTATTTTTCAGAAGAAAAAAGAAACATGTTCTACAAAAAAACTCACCTTCAACATATGGATTCTTTTTTTTTACATTCAATAAAGCTGTCGATAAGTATGCACGATTGTTTTTCTTTGATCTTCAAGAATTTATACCATAAGAAAAATTCTTTCGTAAATATTCACTGAAATCATATGCAATTAAATTACGTAGGTAAATTATACAAGTCATACCACATACTCCACTTTCAAACAAAGACTGCGTAATGAAAAAACAAGAACAAAAAAAGTTGACTACTACGTCTTTATAAAATAAAAAAAGAACATGTTGATTTTGCGTGACATTATCAAAACATAGACTTAAACTAAGAAGCGAACGAAAGAAAAACATCCGGAAACTGTCATATGATTGTTAGATATAATCATTTTATAGTCTTCAATAGGAAACAATGTGACCACTAGCATGCGAGTTTTTATATTCAGTTTTTCTTTTCTTTTTTCCTCTCTACAAATATAATCCTTTCTACAATGAATCAATCACGCAGAATTCCATTTAATTTTTCTTTCGTTTCTGATGGATACAATAGTAGAGTAATAAGAAAACAGTAAAAAGAAAATGTTTCACATTACCAAAAATACATCGACAGCATACATTTACAAACATGAGTGCAGCAATCAATCAAAACGGTCTTCATACTGTTGAATATGCCGTGCGAAAAAAACTCCTAGAAGATCCACTTTATATAGCAGCACATCCCGAATGTGTTCCAGATCCAAGTAAAAATGAAAAATAACAATCTCATATTTCAGGAACTATAATCTTTGTCTATTTCAAGTTCGACTTTCTTATGCACATAATACACCCTATGATACCTGTACTGCATTCTCGCCATTGACACGTCCTCCCATTGATATATTTTTTACTGACCAATTGAGAAGCAACATATGGACAAAACCAATGGAAGATTCACCAAGTATGTATAAAGCACGTGAAGGTGAATGGTTTGATAATCCAAAATTACGGCATACTCTCGAATTAAACTCACCCTATGTACCATACGGTGGTTTCCCTCATCCACGAGTGCAAACAAAATGGGAAGATCTTCCGGCAGCACCACCAGAAATTTCTAAACAAAAACGAAGAGAGAAATTTCCCGTTGTACTTAGTTCGATGACAAAGTAGATTAATGAATTTATTTCTTATTCATTGAAATATTCACTGTTGATTTATTTTAGATATGTAGAAGAAATGAATACGATGGAGAATGGTTTCAAATTGTATTAGATCAGAATACATTATACGTAGATACTAATCAACACATGCACTATTGAAATAAAAGGCACATATTGAATCAAGTTCATTTGAAAATTTTTTTTTCGTTTTCGAATAAAAAAGAACTATGTGTAAGAAACATATTTGATGAAGCTCAACTAATTAATTTGCCATCAATTCTAATCAAACAACAGAAACTGTCAACTAGATGATGTCGACAATACAATCCATTTTCTCTCTCTCTCGTTAAGATAGAATAATTTCTTTGAGTACTCATAGTCACACGCATCACTGGATGTATAAAATGTGAAAATTTATTTAATGATCTCTAATAAGTCTTATTTTTATCTAATTTATGGCGCCCAACTGTTATATTAATTTCAATGTATCTATCGTATAAGTCTTGTAAATATACTGAAACAGAAAATCAAAACTATTGACAACAATTCATTGCAATGATTTTACTTCAATATACAAATAACTAGAGTGTCAAATAAACTCTCATCACTGGTAATTATATTCAACAAATAGTATGTCAAATAGAAGTTTTTGTGGATCGAACAAAATTTCACAGAACCATCGATCAAGATATTCTCAATATGATTATAATAGATGTAAATTACCAGCTATCAATAATTGTGTTCCAAATATGCCTAATATGAATCCATCACTCTATAAGTCACCATCGAAACGTTTGTGTGCACCTCAAACAAACGACAAATGTTCAGTTCCCTGTTCGAATGTTTACAATAGTGATTGCAAAAGTGGAATTACAAATATGTCACCAACTAAACTAAATTGTTCAACAACTGGACAAGCAATTTATAATGCTCAAACACCATCGTATGACAACTGTAAAGTCAATTGTCCCTCTCGCGATGTCGGACAGGAATCTTTTCAGAAATTTTCATCATCGCCATCGATATCAGGTGGCATTTGTAATAATATGGAACAAATACCTGATAGAAGATATTGGTCTTCCAATCAAACTATTGATTGTAATAAAACCACCATTAACATGATGGATACAAATAAAAATATAAACATGTGTTCTGGACAAAAAACTGTTGTACGAGATCGTCATTTAGCAAATGAGATTCTTCAAAAAGCAGGCTTACCATCAAATATAACTCCAAGTGGCTGCCTAGAAGTCATATCTGATTCACCTGTGTCAATTAATGATAATGTCAATTGTGATCCTAATCCCTTATGTATGAAAAAACCGGCTGATTGTCAAGTATGGTGTTAAAATATTGACTATTTAGAAAGATTTCATTTGATTTCTATTTATTATCTTTCATCATTCTTTTTATTTTTGTTTCTTAGGAATGCTATGAACAATCAATTGTTGTGCGGCATTTACAACCGTAATACTTTTTTTCCAAAATTTTCACCAATTAATCTTTTATTTATTTTCTATCTATGTTTAGACCACGGCCTCCAGTACCACCACCAATAATTATCCGGTTCGATTATTATCAGTAGTATTTTTCTTCTCTTCTTCTATTCATAGATAATAATTTGGTCAGTGAACGTTGCCCTCCACCGCCACCGCCACAGCCACCGATTGTCATTCGACAGATTCCTTCGCGCCCATCAACTCCACCGCCATTAATTATTCGTGAATGTCCACCACCGATGCTTGAAATACAAGAACCAACAATAATCGAACGCGAAATTCCACGACCACCACCGCCACCACGACAAGTCATTGTCGAGCGATTACCAAAACCACCACCTAAGCCACGTTCAATCATTTTTGAAAAATGGCTTCCCTACGAACAACCTCAAGATCGGCCGTGTATTGTTGAAAAAGCCCCCATGAATGAAATATCACCGCCGAGAAATCTTATTATTCAATACGAAGCACTTGAACCAAGAATTCAATCACAATGCATTAATGAAGGTATTTCATGTGTTGATCCAAAACAATTCATTAATAATCGATCAGATGAAAACGCCGAAATATGTTATGTTGATCAAGTCAACAATTTAGTCAGTATTAAAATTATTCTATTCCTATTTTCAATGACATAGAATCGAAGCCAAGTGTTTCGCTTTCTTCGTCTTCTTCTTCTTCTTCTTCTTTTCAAAACTTTATTGATCATTATAAATTTGACATTTCAGCCGGATCATATCAAATGTCAACTCAGTCCACAAGCACTTGCTGCCATTGGCATTCCCAATGATAATAAAGATAATACAAGTAGTAATCAATGCAGTGTACGTACTGATCCACCTTGCTTCCATCAACAGCCTACTCGTGCTGCATGTCCTTCACTACGTCCAATGTCAAATCGATATTCTACGATGATGAATGATTGCTATTCAGCAAAGCCATCTTATTCCCAACTGTGTAAGCCAACAATGCATCGTCAACAACAACCATGCAATCGTGTCCTATCAGCATCGGCTGTTTGTTTACCTCAATGTTTAAATAAATATAATACAAATATGCTAGCACGGCCAGGCAATCAAGGTCTCACCAATTTATCTCGATCACATTATAATCCAGTTTGTTGAAGATAGAATTTCAAACGATACATGTATATATTTACATCTGTATTTTACTTTTCTACTGTAGTGGGCAACAACATATCAAGTATCATACACAAATAAAGCACGAGGAATGTGCCGTACACGTTAAATGATATTTTTCTAATCTGAACATTACGTGCACATATTGGGAAAGGAATAAATACGTAATTGAATTCTTTCATCAATCAAAGAATAAATTCGATCGTTGATGTGTGATCATGAATATTTTTGAATTTTCTTTAGAGCTCACAACAATGTTCAACACTATTCT
Source organism: Rotaria macrura (assembly GCA_900239685.1). NCBI lineage: Eukaryota > Metazoa > Rotifera > Eurotatoria > Philodinida > Philodinidae > Rotaria > Rotaria macrura. The sequence continues at coordinate 229,069 of OENT01000014.1, forward strand.
GCTTATTTTTTAGTTCAACTATTTTCAGAAAATGAGTTCTCTGTGGAGATACTCTACCAAGACAATCAATACATACAAACATACATACATACTATTTGTTACTTTGTTTTTCTTCTCGTTAATTCTTTAAAAAACTTGATTAGGCAATGTTCCTTTTATTTATTGACGAATGTATATGCATCATTCCATGTGTCTACTTTCTGAACGTTCGACAATAATAATAATAGTGCTATAGAACTAGTCAATTTTGAATAATTATTTTTCTCATAGTTCTAACACAAATAACATGAAGAAATTTTTTCTTGTCGAATATCCTCTCTCTTTGATTGTAATCTGTGTAACTCAATAAAATATATTCATTAAGGCATAGGGCTTTCTAGATTTAATAGTTTCAATGATGCCTGTGAATAATCAAAGATATCAGCAGAATCTAATACTAAATTAATATTTTTAAATTTATTTTTCTTTCACAAAAAGAATTGATTCAATATAAAATTGAATTCAGTTCGACAAGCTTATGATTCATTTAAATTTGACAAGAAAAATTTTTTATATGGATCCCGTGTGTGCCTCAATGTTGTGGCAGATAGAATCCTTTATATAAGCACAATATGCAATCGTCAGGAAGTCATAAAATACCGAGATGTTCTTCATCATTCATGTTTTCAACGAACAGTGCACGTTATAAAAAACGGCAGAAAGAACCTTGTCCTGTTAGATTGATCGATTGTATCTAGCACGATTTTCTTAGTCGAGACTTGATATAATCCTATGAATCAGACGAAAGATTAATACCTAATGATGGATTATGTATCAAAAAGTATCGAGGACATTGAAAAAACAAGAGTAGACTAGAAGATGTTTGAGTCTGCTGCTTAAATTTCTATATGTATGCATTGATCTGAATGCAAAATCTAATTAATTTCTATATGTTTAATTATCACTGTTTCCTTCCGCATCTATTTGAATTCCATCATGGTGACCTTCACATCTTACCATAAAATTGTCATAAATTCTATCATTCGGATTATTATCATGTTCATTATAACTATTGTCCTCGTTAACTAGATTCAACTGTTTTCACTAAGTTCATTGTCTTATATCAGAACAAGATTGGCTACTTTGTGTTTGGTATTATTACGATTGACAGTCTATCTCAGCATATAGGTACATAGTATCTTATTGTTATTCCGACTCGTACAGCATACTATGTATTAGTATGATGCTGATAGTATTCTACGGACACACTATTTGTTTGTTTCTTTTATATTTAGAGCAACAAAGTATTTTGATAGTTCTGTCTGGAATATGCCGTTGCAAACGAACATGAATTCTGACTTTTAAGACGGCGCATTTTCGAAGTAATACTCATGATTGGACACAAGTAATATTTACATTTCATTTTCAATTTATGGATCATTGCTTACAAATGAAAATTTTCTCTGATCAAAGACTTACATCGATGAAATAGAATTTCACTTGATTATTCGTTTATTAAAAGAAAAACATGTTAAAATTCATAAGTTTCATTCGAGAGCTCTATGTTTTAAAAGCATTTCTTAAAAGAGAATACTGAAGTTCGACTTCTTTCTTTTTCCCTATATACATCAAAGCTGACAATTTTTTTCTATGAATTAGCGACCTCTGGATGAGCACTTATGCATTTTAAATGGCTATTTTGCTCATTACGAATGTAAACATTTGTAAATACATTCGTCTTTATGTTCAATATTTCTAAAAAAATAAAGTCCAAAGAAAAATAAGTCTCTTTCTATATTTTCTGAACACCAAATTAGAGTCTATTTATTGTCTAATATACATTGATAATGGTAACATTTATTGTGTTATTGATGTTTCTTTCAGACACATTAGTAGTCTTCTGATTGTTCTATTTTTTTGTTGCTGTCAATATTAATAATTTGAAATAAAACGAATCTCAGTATTAATTTTTATCATCCTATTATCGACAATCAGTTTTGGAAATTCAAATCACAACTGACTGATTTCAACTACACTAGGAGCTTCAGTGTAGAAGGAAGCTCGACCATACACTCAGATTAGGTAAGTTTGATCGTTTTATTGTTAATCTTAGTTCATTTATCAGCATTATTGAAAATAATCTTTTGCAATTAGAATAAATCATCAGCGTAGATCAATATTAGAATATTGCTATGATCCGGATAACTAGAGAGAATATTCGACTTGTGAAACTAAAGAAAGAAATGATGAACTCATCATTATCATCATTAGAAAAATCTGCATTCTTATAGTATTCACATGAAAATAAGATGATGCTCTTGGAAATCGTTATTATGTTTTAACGATGATAATTGAATTTTAATTGAAGTGATTACAAGTGTATTCATTTGATTGATTCCATTTTCAACATTATTAATATACACTTTTCGTTACATGGATTCCGATTAGATCGTGTAACTTTCTATTATTTTTCTTTCTCTTTTATTTTTGATCTCATTAATTTCATTGTGTGATCATCTAGTATTTAGAAAACTAGTGTAGTTTTCTATGAAAACTCCGTCTATTTGACTTGTATCTTAAGAACGATGAAATGATTCCTTCTGCTCGATGTTGAAATGTATTTCTATATCTTTGGTATGAGAATAATTCGTGAAAAAAATTATGTTTGAACGGCATCACATCTGTCATTATCCCACACAAATCTCTGCTTGCTAGCTTGTTTCTCTTATCAACAAGCGACATATATATTCTTAACTTTCTTATTCTTGTTCTTCTTCTTTTTTCCTCGTCTTCTTCTTTTTTTTTGTTCACTCGTTAATTCATCTTCGAAATTGGGAGGGAACTGCGTGTCAAACCCGTCACTCGCGGCGTCATCATTGTTGGGTATATACTATGCAGTTCTTCAAAAAAGGAAAGCCGACTAAGTAACAAGAGAAAAGATGACTGAGAGTGAAGAGCGTCGGACAGACAGAATGACAGCACCACAAGAGAAAGAAAAGATAGAAATACAAGAGGATTATTTTCTTCACCTTCGTATTACAGTGAAGAACATTTGTGTTGTCTCTCTTTTATCTTTTTTTGCTTCAATTGAAACATTAAAAACAAACAAAGTTGCAGTGTATGCATCTTTGAATCTCTGTTTTCCATTAGAATGGTAATAGATGATGCATATGACTACGATCTGTCTTTCATCATGCATAGTATTCTATCTTTCATTAGATGATGATATTCTGTTATTCTTATGAGTAACAGTAGTCATGATGGACATTGGCCTATTTGTCTATTCATGATTTGTTAGTGATGCCTGTTATCAAGTGGATTCCTTCGTCTTCGACTTCGACTTCTTCTTTTTTTTTGTTGGTTGCTTCTTCTTTTTAGTGGTAATAGTGCTAGCTGTGGCAGAGAATAGACACGACTGAAAAAGAATGATAGAAAGATAAGAACGACGCCAAACTGGTTTATGTCTGTATATGAGTGTGTGTTTTAATGGACCCGAACGCGTTTCTTTCGTTCTCATTCTCTCTCTCTCTTGCTTTCTCTTTTTCTACAGTATTTGGTACTAGTCGTCGTCATTGCACCAAGTAATCATTACTTCCTGTTCTCCTGGCTAACGTCGGGTTGAGCTCTCGATAGTATACATCAGTAGTTCCTACTATTGCTCTTGTTCTTTCTTTCTTTTTCTTTATTTTCTTCTGCTTTTTTTCAAATAAAACCGTCTAGTTCGCATTACTAGAGTTATGATTATAGGAAAGCGAACAGCGGCAGTTGCGACGGCAAAACTAGTCGCTGTTGATAGCGTGGTAGCGAGAAAGGAACGCAAAGAAAATTATCATCAACAATAGAGTTGTTCATCAGCATCGTATCATCATTGCTGGCTGGCTGGTCTAGACCCGACTTCGGCGTGCATTCGCGTTCTTTCCTTCGTTTTCTTTCTTCTCTTCTGTTTCTCGTCGCTCGGAAAAAAGGAAGATCTTCCATCTACATTCTACGTATTACCATCGCTCTTTTTCTTCTTCGTTTTTTTCTCCTCACCCTATTGCTGCCATATACACGCAGACTTTTTCCTCTCGGTTGCCGCTGCTAGTCGGCCAAACTTTTCTCTTTGTTGTTTCACCCACCCCGTCCGCTCGCTCGCCCGAGCGGCAACAGACAGCAGTAACGTCGTCGACAGATCGTCGTTTTTCTTTTTTTTTTTGCTTCTCGGTTTTTTTGTTGAAAAACTGAAACAAACCAGTAGTCGAGCGTGTGTGTGTGTTTGTTATTTTGCCACATCGTAGAAGTGTATGCATAAATGATAGAATTTCAGACAAAAAAAATAATATTTTCTCTACAATGTACGCACGTATTAAACGGAAAATAATATATCAGAAACAATACGACAATCATCATTATTATCGCCATTTAAATTACTGTAACAATGATCAAGTCTGTTGTTCATTATTATTATCTTCTTGATGGTCATTCTTCATTCTCCTATTTTCTATCACACAATAAAACAGATCAAGTAAGATATATATGTATATATATCTTTATATACAGGGATAAAAATCACAAACAATACGAAAAAATTTTTTTAAATCTCAATTGATTCTATTTTTTCACATGCTATTATATTAATTCTCGTTTTTTTTATTGCCTGTACAATCGTGATTGGTAAGACCTCTTCACTCTGTATTCATACACACACATTTGTACATATATATTGTGTGTGTACGGATACCATCGTTGTCGAGTAAGAACAACATGTTGAAGAAAAGAAGAAATCGTGCGAAAGCGTCACCCATTTCAGGCAAAGCATAATACGCATGCATGTACACCATCATCCTACACTACTATCTCCAACATCCATGATGGTGCTGGCGATGGCAGCAGCAGTAGATAGTAGACACACATTGACTGTCACCCAGTCAGAATCATTAATGTCGTCGCGCAAGACGAGACATAAGAGAGAGAGGGAGAGAACGAGCAAGAACTATCGTGACACACACACGACTAACATCATCGCCATTGAGAAAACAAGAAGGGGCTTTCTCACTTCGGTGCATTATTTTAGCAAATCTCACCGTTGAAGATTTTGTTTGATTCCATGAAATTCTACAGAAACGTGTTGTTTTCCTTCCTTGAAATAATACTTGTTTCTCACGCACATCACACGATTAGATTATTGAAGAAAAACAGTCTTTTCTATTTGATTAAATTCTATTTCTACAGATATTTTTCTTTAACAGTAGGAGTAAGATTACACCTTCAAATATTAACGATAATATCCGATGAATCTCGTAAGCGCGAGAAGAATCTATTATGAGGAATTTTTTTTTCAACTTATTCAATCGAATTGGTATTGGAATGAATTCACGTTGTCATAGAAACGGATCAGTGGTTTAACGTTCATCATTTATTTGTTCCTTTTCCTCTAGTATATATACATGCTTGACCAGACATCTTCCATCTCTAAGCTAGACATGATTATCGATAAGTATCAGTTTTCCAAGTATGTGTAAATAATAGCACTTTGAAAATTCGAAATAAAATAAAAAACTAGAAAAAGAATGATATGAAATCATTTAATGACACTTGAATATAGTGCTAGTAATATCATACCGAAAACATAATCAAAATAGTTTCGATTTTGATGAATGATATGTTTTGAATGTAAAAATTGAAATTTTTCATTTTACTTTAGGTTTGTTCAACAGTCACAATTCTCAATTGAATTAAATTTTCTCCTTATTTTCCCGTTGTCTTATCCCTTATCTTTTCACTAAACATAACTATTAAATTAGAATGAGTGACATTGAAAGTTTACGTCAAGAAGCCGAGTCGCTCAAAAATCAAATACGTGTATGTATTAATCAATAATTTGTATATTTCTATCTATAAAGAGGAATTTCTCTTGTTTCTTTTCCATTTAAAGGATGCCAGAAAGGCCGCTTGTGATGCTACTCTATTACAAGTAGCACAAAATGTCGATCAGATTGGTCGTATTCAAATGCGTACAAGACGAACCCTTCGTGGTCATCTTGCCAAAATTTATGCCATGCATTGGGGTTCCGATTCAAGGTTCGTGTACCTTCCCTTTTATTTTCCCGTTGAAAGCAAAACTTCTATTGGTCTTTTTTTGTTTTTTTATTTAGTTCCTCCTCTAGAAATTTAGTATCAGCTTCTCAAGATGGAAAACTCATTGTATGGGATTCATATACCACGAACAAGGTAAAAATTAGAAGCTTATAAATTGACATAGAAATATATTTGTCGTTCGTTCGATTCTAGGTTCATGCTATCCCACTTCGTTCATCATGGGTGATGACATGCGCCTACGCACCATCCGGCAATTTCGTAGCTTGTGGTGGTCTCGATAATATTTGTTCAATTTATTCATTGAAAACACGTGAAGGCAACGTACGTGTTAGCCGAGAATTACCCGGTCATACGGGATATTTATCATGCTGTCGTTTTCTTGATGATTCTCAAATTGTGACGAGTTCAGGCGATATGACATGGTCCGTATAAGATTATTATTTCCATTGTCGTTATATTTTATTTTTTTATCGGCTCATTATCTTCTAGTGCTCTGTGGGATATTGAAACTGGTCAGCAAACAACTAGTTTTCAAGGGCATACAGGTGATGTTATGTCACTTTCGTTATCACCCGATATGAAAACATTTGTTTCGGGTGCTTGCGATGCCTCAGCCAAAGTAATTCAAAAAATCATCGATTAATATGTTTGTCATTTTTATGATACCTTTTTCTCAATAGCTTTGGGATATACGAGAAGGCATGTGTAAACAAACATTTCCCGGCCATGAGTCGGATATCAATGCTGTTACCGTATGTTAATCGATCTATTCATATATATATATTGAGAATAGATTTTTCTTGCTCGGTATAAGTTATACTAGATGTTATGAGCTTCTTTTTTTCTGTAATCATAGTTCTTTCCAAATGGATCAGCATTTGCTACGGGATCTGATGATGCAACTTGCCGTCTATTCGATATTCGTGCTGATCAAGAAGTAGGAATGTATTCCCATGACAACATTATATGTGGTATAACATCGGTTGCCTTCTCCAAATCTGGTCGTCTTCTATTGGCCGGTTATGATGATTTTAATTGCAACGTTTGGGACACACTTCGCCTTGAACGTGCTGGTAAATTTCCTATTGTTTGAATTTCTATACTGTTTTTCCTTAAAAACCAATATTTATTTATTTATTTTTACTTCACCAGGTGTTTTGGCTGGTCACGATAATCGTGTCAGTTGTCTAGGTGTAACTGAAGATGGAATGGCCGTTGCGACAGGCTCGTGGGATAGCTTTTTGAGGATTTGGAATTAGCCTCATTCACTATTTATCTTTCTTACAAAAGATCTGCTTTTGTCACATCGACGACAACAATAAGAGCCAGCTTTCTTACCTTCTCTCCCTCAAGCAATACAATAACTATATGTTTTTTTTCTTTCTTCTTCTCTATCTCTATCTCTAGGCTGGTGGACATATTTTTTTGTACGTTTGGTATTGCCGATTTTGCTTGTCGTCCTTTCTTTTTTTCTTTCTTTTTTTTTTGTCTCTGTTGTGCTCTTGTTGTTGTTCTTCTCTTTACAGTGGTGAAACACGTTTGTCAAACACACACATGCATACATATTTACAGAGAATTTCTATCTCTCTATTTCTCTATCTCGCTGTTTGTCTCTCTTTTAAAATCGATACGGGTCTTTTTTGCCTGCATTCTCTCTTCTTTTTGTAAGCTGCTTTTTTTGCTTCTGACCTCTCATTTCTTTTTCATAGTTGTCAGTAGTCATGTATGTATGGTAATATGTATGTATGTGTGTGTGTGTGTGTGTTTGTTTGTTTGTTTGTTTGTTTATGTTTATGTTTCTTTTAACTGTCGTTTCGTTATGGATCGGTATCGTGTGAACATAGTTCTCACACCAGTCTTCTCGTCCTAATTCTACTACTTCTGCTGTTGTATGTGTGTCGTTTCAGAGCGAACGCAGTTGTTCTAGTCGTTTTAATCAGCGTGTGTATCATTGTGTTTTTCTCTTTTTTCTCTTCTGGTCTTACTGCTCTATGCTCTGCTGCTAAGTGTTTTCTGTCTTTTTTTTCTTTTTTTTTCTTACTGCTTGATATGTTTGTGTGTGTGTGTGCGTTTCGCAGAATGAAAACCAACACAATGTACTTGATGTTTATCTTTTTTTCTCGTCTGTTTCGCTCTTACTTTTTTTTCTCATTATATACTTACTTATTTAAAATACACACTCAACAGTCTATACAAACAAAAAACAAATAGAAAAATAATTATTTTAGTTCTCATGTTTTTGTTCTCTTTTCGCTCGTTTTCTGAGATTGGGGAAAAATGTTTGTTGTTTGACTAAGATTTTATTTTTTTCATTGGGTTATTTACCAATTTCGACAGCGAGGGAAACCTTGTCAAATGACAAAAGTAGTAGACGAGAATGAAATGGACTTTAAACTGTTTTTTGAATTCAAAAAGGAAAAAAATATTTTTATACCCAATAGAATGAAAATTGCCAAAAAAACACCGGCAAGGAAAACTTTCTATTGCTTCCTTTACCGAGAAGAATTTAAAAAAGTGAGCCAAATAAAGAATAAAAATACGCCATTTTTTTGCTAGCATGTAATGCATGTGTAATGAAACATTCTTTTCTATGCCTTTATCTCTGTCATTGTATTTTTCACTTTAGACCAGCATTATCATAGTGATGAGTCAGAATAGTACGACACCTACTACAGATGAAGTATGAGCCTTGTTTAATGCTGAGTCAATGTCTTCATTTATCTACTCTATTTAGATTCGTGCACCGATCGGTATACCTACTCCTTTATATTTTCCCATGATGCCTATGTATTTACCTTATGGGAGTGTTAATCCAGCTGGACAACAACTCTATACTTCAACTAATTATCCAAATTTTCCAATGTATTCATCAACTAATAATAATCATCGACAAGGACATGTTGGAGTTGGTTATAATCCATATTATAGTCAAGTTTATCCTACTTCGAATCATATTCTTTCTCCAGCAACACATATTAATAATTCAGTGGCACTAATGCCACCACGCCTCTTAATGCAGCCACCACCATTGGTATCATCACTAACAGTAAAACGACAATCAGCAGGTTCTCCAATTACTGAAAATGATTTTGAACGGAATAAAAACTTGAATATTCGTGAATGTCAATCACCCATCACAGATCAAACAAAAAAACCCGAAAAAGTATTACAGATCACTGATACTAAACAGAATAGTAAAGATTCAAGAACACGTGCAGATTCATCATCGGCATCATCATTTATATTTCGTTCAGGTATAGAAAAAGTTTTTGTTTTTTTATTTTTAATAAATTTAGTTCGGTATTTTTTTAGAATCGGATACAACTGTTCTTCCATATTCTAAATCAGTTAATGAAATCGATTCTGATAATGTGCACGATGATTTTCTAACGTTTATTGAACAAAACACTAAAACAAAGGCTAGCATGCCAGAATTAAATCCTTTTGCGAATGAATTTTGTTTTCTTAATAATAATAAAACTTATACTAAAGATCCAGGAATAACAGAAAATGGTACCAATCCTGATACAATCGATGAAAATCAATCCTCATATCGGGTATTATTTGATAATTTAATTGAGAAAAGTCTTGAATCTATTGAAGCTATCAAAAAATCAAGAAAGTAAAAATTATCTCTTGTTGTCATTCATTCAATGAGGAAAAAAAGAGCCATTTTTTATTTCACTAGCAGAAAAATTCCTGTGAGTCACGTTTCTATACAATGCAGTCCAATAAATCATTCTATTAATCGTTCAACGCAAACACAACAACATTCGAATGATATTGGTCTTATCGAGGATTACAGTTTACATACAGTATGTTAAACATGGTTTTTAAAACGGATGAAAACCATACAATGAGTATCTTTCCTTTTTTAGCTTAAACAAATGGATAAATTACTTGAAAACTTTCGAAATGTTTATGAAATAAAAACTCATAATGAATTTACAACTATGGCGCATACATGCGATGAACTACGTCATTCACTAGAATCTATTCATCATATGATATCAACATTGCATAATAATCAACAAATAAATAACTCGGGAATAGATTTAGACAATCCATTCACTAGTATGATACAAGATCTTGCTAATCATAAGATGAATTATAATAAATATCATGGATTACCACAAAGTGCAAATGGTGTCGGGCGTGGTACACGTCGGCAAAGTGATCAAACAATAATACCAAAGACAAAAGTATAATCTCTTCTGTTATCATGCTACAGTATAGATGTTTGTATCATATTTTAGCTTTGTTCACTTTGTCATAAACCAATAGTCGATAGTGACGATATCATGCATGAACTAGTATGTTATTTCTTTAATATGGAAATTTAAAAAAAAGCTTTCCTTTTCTTTAAGTGTCGATCATTATCATCTCGTCCAAATACGTCCAATGAAAAATAGGTTCTAATCAAATTTGCTTCATTTCTTTTTTGTAATTTTCCTCTTTTGCTTGGTCGGATAGTGTTGATGGAAGATGTCTTGCTCTCTTCTTGCTCCCCACTTTTTTTTGTAAACACACACACACACATTGATATGTGGATTTGCGGTGAAACTATGTTTTCTTCATTCAATGTGCATTATTATTTGTGGGTTCGTTTTTCTTTCTACATAGGAGAAAAAGAAACAAGGAAAATGTTATATTTATTTAAAAAATATATAAAAAGAACGATGTGCTATTTTATTCGAAAATTAATTTTCTTATTAATATGTTAAACACTTGATTGCTAATACTTAGTCTATAATGCTCACGGTGATGTAGTACTTCCATGTGGATGGTTAGTTTGATTTCAATAGACGCAATCAATTCTTTTGTTTTTACTAAGTTTTCAGAACATTTTTCTGTGTTGATCAAAATTCAATGAATCAGAAATAATGGTTTACCTTATCTTTTCTTGACATATTTATTCCGGCACTCTGTAGACTTATCTCAGGGTATGTATTTTATCGAGCTATCAAAACAAGAACCTAAGATGATAGGAAGAGGATGTTCTTAGGATTGTTCAAAGGAAAAGAAAATTAAGTAGTCAATTAACAAGAAGACCTCTTTTTTTCTGTGCAATCAAGGATTAGAATTAAATTTTAGATTATTTTAAGAGAAAAACTTTGAACGGGACACTATGTTTCATATACGTTGGTATTTTCCTTGTTCAATGTTGATAAAGCAAGAAATCGTTTATTACACTATTTTGAATAATTCGTTGCTCAACGAGAATAACAATTCTTTCAACTTTATTGTAATAGATGGTTGCTTTTGAAATATTAGCAAGGGATTTGCGATAGATGTCAGAGTATCACACGATTTTAACTGAGTTGTATACAAATTCCTACGATACAAATAAAAGCGATTTTATAATTAATGATATTTTTAGCAGATATTACTAATAATAATAATGATAACAGATCTAGTGAATAAAATATCTGCATAAAGGTAGAAAAATGAAGGCAAGGTTGTCGCCTTCATAGCAGAGGTACAAGCATTTAGATGGCGAGTAGGTTGTATGTAAAGTAAACGCAATCTATAAAGCATAGAAGGTTGAGGTCATCCGTCGAATTGATTCTCTTATTCATAATTTTTGTTCTCTCAGTGAGTTATTATATTTTTTATTATATACTTTTAGAAGTTTTCAATAAGTTTCAATTTTTAAACATTAACATGGCTGAAAGTAATGCTTCTGCTCATGATCATGATGATGAAGATTTTCAAACAGGTGATGCCGGAGCATCAACAACGTAAGCACATATGAACGAAGATAGTTTTGTTTTGATATTTAAAAAGAATTATCTCGTTAGCTATCCTCAACAATGTTCAGCGTTGCGTAAAAATGGCTATGTTATGTTAAAAAGTCGTCCATGTAAAATTATGGAAATGTCAACATCGAAAACTGGCAAGCATGGTCATGCTAAGGTATAGCATTTTAATTTTCAGATATCGATTGAATTGCATATTTGTATTCGATAGGTTCATATGGTTGGCATTGATATATTTACAGGAAAAAAATACGAAGATATCTGTCCATCAACGCATAACATGAATGTACCAAATGTTAAACGCGTGGAATACTCGGTAAAGATAATAAATATACTACTTTGATCGATAACTATATTTTGTTTCTTTCTTTTTTATTCATTTATTAGTTAATCGATGTCGACAATGATGGTTATGTTTCATTACTGGATGATAGTTCGGAAACACGTAGTGATATTAAACTTCCGGAAGGTGAATTAGGTCAAGAAATTAAAGCTAAATTTGAAGGTGGAGAAGCGGTCAAAGTCACCGTACTTCAAGCTCTTGGCGAAGAAGCAATTATGTCATACAAAATAGAACAAGACTCACGAAAATAAACGTTCATTCGTTTCAACTACCATCTTTTTTCTCTTTTTGTTTGTTATTATTATATCATCAAGAATTTCAACAATCATATCTTCTATGCGAAACTAACTTCTTACATTGTTGCTCATAATTGAAGATAAACACGAAGTTTAACTATTAATACCTTCATTTTAAGATAACCTTTCCTGTCCTTTTTTTTATTCGCACTTTTTACATGAACGTGGAGTTGATTTCATTTAGCTCAAAGAAAAACAAGTAACAACAAGAACATATATTTATGTGTTTGTGAAATACCACACATATTCTGAACACATTGATTCGTTAAGACTCTCGTTCTTTCTTTTCGTATTTTTGGTGGATCGTTGTGTTTGTTGATTTTTATTATTCTTTCTATTATATCTAAACATATGATGATCAGGTGATGGTTAATTTCTTTCTTTTTTTATTACGTTTTTAATGGAATTGAACGAGAATTCGAGTGCATAAATTTAGAAAGAGATTTTGGCATTGAATTACAGAAATGTATACTGATAAAAGATGAAGATTTTAAAATCAACAATCGAACATTTCCGCGATTATTACTCGAAATAATCAAACATTAATTGTTATTTGTTGTATATAAAAATAAGTTTATAAAAAAGAGAAGGAGGAAACTTATTCTTCATCTAATTGAACTGTTCCACAATCGACAATTTTAACAGCTTTTACTGGTCGTTGATTGATAGTATCGATATGTTCAAGTTTATATAATGTATCAAAACCTTCAACGACACGACCAAATGCAACAAAGCGATTCGACATCCATTCGCATGCATCCGATAGAGTTATATAAAATTGACTTCCACTCGAATGTCGGTAGCCTTTGTTGGCCATACCTTACACAGGATAGAACAATCGAATCGAATAATATGGAAAAAATTCGAGTAAAAATGAATACATACCAAGAATGCCACGTTGATTGTGTTTGACAACGAAGCTTTCATCAGGAAATGTTTCACCATAGATCGATTCTCCACCGTTACCTCTGCCACCTCTTATGTCTCCTCCTAGACGAAAAGAACACAAGAAAAACAACTTCAAATATGTATATTTTCTTCATTATGATCAAAAACCATTTTAATCAACCTTGGATCCATCCGTTGGGTACAATACGATGAATAATAGAATCTTTGTAATGGAGAACCGTACCAGTTGTTCCATTTTGTCCTTTTTCGCCACTACACAATGCTCGAAAATTTTTGCATGTTTCAGGTGCTTGCTCATCATATAATTCGAATATCAAACGACCAATATTATTTTCTTGAGAATTTTCACGATCTTCAATTTGAAAATCCATAAAACAAAAACTCTTGTGACCATCACTTGAATCATATCGAAGTCTTAAAATAGAAAGAATAATTTTGACAACTAATCGTGTTTTTCTTTTATCACATAGGTATTTACTTATATTCTTCTTGTGAAAATACACCTAGAAGTTCAGTCGAACGAAAATCAGTATGATCGAATGTATTTGTGGCCCAATTTAAAAATTGTTCAGCATTCCCAAGTAATTCTTGATCAATAAATACCATACATTCGTATTGATATGACCATGTTTCACCACGTAATTCTGAACGTTTAGTTAGTAAGAATGATTTCCATTCATATTCCAATAATGGATAGGTTTTTGAACTAGAAATTTGATTTGAATGTGCTCGTGTTAAATCTTCTAAGCAAGTTTTAGCTAATTGATATTCATCAGAATTTAGAAGACCGTATATAGCTATATGAAACGATGGCGGTGCCATGTTAAAAATGAAAGTTGATGTGAAAATGTCGCCTGGCAACCCTAAAGTAATGTCGGAGAAAAGAGAACAAACGAGGACTGCTTTTTTTTCTCTCTTCTATCTACAGTCAATTTTACGATAGTGAAAAGAGTAGATGGCAGTATCATGCATAGCTTTAGTCATCTGATTCGACGGTACGAAAATTTATTGAATATATTTCTCGAGAGAAAAATAGTCCAAAAAAAAAAAATTGAATGAAATCAAATGGAATTTTTGATTAATGTTAAAATCATTGTTGTTAACGGTTGATCTTGTTTTTCAAGTTGTTCGATAACATCGAAATGATCGAAATCCTTTAATTCCATGACTTTAACATTGTCGAAACCAATCTTCTCTAAATAAGCACCATACTGCCGATTTTGCTCATGAAACGGCGGAGAATCATGTTCAGCATGAACACAAAGTATAGGTACGTGCTTCAAATCGCACCAGTAATCATGACTATCACGATGTAAAGGGCTGTGACACCTTGCCGATGATATCGTCATACCAAGTGGTTGATTAACATAGGTAGCGACGAGGGGTATCAGATCGTAAATACCTGAAATAAGAAAGAAACCACCAAATATTTGATGATTTATGTTATATTTAGTTTTCCAATCAATGAGCAAAAGTGTTGCAGCAAGATGACCACCAGCTGAGTGACCACAAATGAATACTTTGCATGATAATTTCATAGCCCATTTGAGAATTTTAAGTAAAGCTTGCTCAATACATGTAACGATTTGATCCATAGTCGCATGTGGAGCAATCGGATAACCAATAACAGCTGTAAGAATATCTGCTTCACTCATTGCATGAGCCATGAATGCATTTTCGTTTCTTGAGAAGAATTGCCAATATCCTCCATGAATATAGACGAAAATGGCTTTTCCTTGTATAGAATCAATATTGGGCAATGATTCTTTGATACTCGATGGAAAATAAATGTCAATAGAATGATCAGCGAATGAACTTGTTGAATTCACTGGCCAATTTAATAAACAAGATATTTCAGCTCGTGCACATTGTGTAGCCTTCGTCAATGCTTCTACATGAGATGTGATCACTCTTTCACTATCATCAAATCGATGAGACCAACGAGAAGGTGAATAAGCATGATCAGCATCAATTTCTGATGTTGTCATCTATAGAAAGAAGAAAAGAACACAAACAACAAACGATCGATATGATCTTATTCTAAACAACCTATATTATTAATGTATTTGATATCGTTTTCTAAGGAACTAATTTTCTAAGTATGTTCATAGGAAAACCAAATAAAAGATTGTAGAATAAGAGCACATCGTAACCATGAGAATATGGATACATGGATCGATAATCGAAAGCCACGTTTGAAGAAATAGTTCTTCTTTCTATTCGTACGAATGATAAAATGATAGAAGAAACGTTTTTTTTCGTAAGGTGTCAGAAGTTAACGGCACTTTAACAATTAACTATATATATTCAAATCAAAACTTTTACTTGATAATTTTTCAGTTATTTGCAATGTTGGATATTAACACACCGCTAAGTGTTCATCGTTTGAGACGATAAATTTATCAAAATCGATCAAATTCGTTGCTATCATACTTTGGGATTGCTTTTTTTGTATGAATCTATTAGTATTATTTCTCTTGCACTAGCTCTACCATTTCTTTTCTCTATTTTGTGTTATGGGCACAAGATGACAACTAGCTACCATAGCATATGATACCGATATATATATATATATATATATATAAATTAAACGAAAGAAATGTCGTAATTCTATTTATATAATGTCTTATGTTGTTTGTGAACAGAATGGTTGCAATCAATTGACTGTCGCTAAATGCATGCATTGTGATAATCATTTATGTTTGAAATGTTTAACACGACATCAACAACCGATCGATGCTCAACTTTGTCAATTAACGAATGATATGAATAAACTACTATCATTCTCATCATTACATGATGAAAATAAACAATCGGATCATCCTCAAATAAGTGCCAATAAACAGTATTTATCAGCCATGGAACAAATCGATCTTTGGGAAATGACAATGATCAAACGATTGAATGATTTAGTTTCGCATGCTCGTCATCGACTGCAGAGTGCATTCGAACAAATTTCTTTTGAAATCGAAGAATGGTCAACAGAAAAACAAATTGAATTACAACAATTGGCAGCAGATATTGGTAAATAATTCAATTGTAGAAGAGAAAATATTTTTTATATTCATGTTAGTATTTCATAGAACAATTATCAATCGATACCTCTGATGAATCGAACATAAGGATGAAAATCGATACATACAGCCGAGAAATTCAGAAATATGTTAAAGAGTATCAAAGTAATCATGTTGAATTGAATCTTATTAATTATGATTTAATTCCATTATCAACTTCAAGTTTACAGTTATTTTATTTATTCGAACATTCATTAAATTTTGATCTATCATTAATTCATGATCCACCAAATGTTTGTTTTGATGCTTCGAAATCATCATTTATTATGTCGAATTCATCATCACCATCGAATTCCATAAATCGTCGAGAAAAAATCTTTTTACCAAGTGTTTTAGTTAGCTCACAAAATAGAATCATTTTATTTTCGAATAAAACTAAACAATTAAATATTTTTTCGAATAACGGTACTCTTATTGATCAATTTAAATGGGACCATACTGATATTGTTGATATTTGCTATGATCATTCTTCATCAACAGCAAACGATGATTCGTTTTTTGTACTATCAACCAATGGCAGTGTCTATTCTCTTGAATATCATTCCGATAAACATTCATACTCATGGTTGAATATGATAACTGTTAATAATCAAACATATTATACTCAACTCATATGTGACTCAAAATTATCTTATTTATATCTGCTTATGTCGAGTAAACATCGTCTTGATCAATGGACAATTAATAAAGCAACACATAATATAATTCATTGCTCAAATCAATTAGTTATAACTAATGATCATGTTGAACATTTGTGTTCATTGGATCAACAACTGGCTCTACTATTACGTGATAAAAAGAAAATAGCTAATTATCGTATTGAATTGCGTAATTTGACTGATTTACTTGTAACAATATGTTCTTTCGCACTCGAACAATTATCGAAACCGATGAGAATTATATTTGATAATCGTCATGGGTTCGTTTTAGCTAATGGTAATCAATTATGTTCGTTTGGATGTGATGGTGAAATTTGTTCAAAGTGTATTTTTGATGATATCAATGAAATAAAACGTGCAACATTTTGTCAACGATCAACTTGTGCTATTCTTAGTGATCATGATCAACTTTCATTTTATATACTTTCAAAATAAAACTCATGCTGGTTTGGTTTTTATTTTCAACATTGTTTTTTCTCTGTTTGATCACCATTATATTGTAACATTGAAAGATTTTACTCGTAGCTTTTCTCTTTTGTTTGTCATAGATTATTCGAACAATAGAACATTCTTTTTTCAATCGCCATTTTTTGTTTACTAAAAGATAATGCGCAACTTTACTTACTGAAACGATAGCTTATAAAAAAACACTGTCTCTAAGAAAATTTGCATTTAGATAAGACTTCGTAGAAACCCATCGATGAAGTTAATTTTGAGAATTTTCAGAAACACATTCATTGCGTTACTAATCTGCATGGATACTAAACTAATACAAGGCCAAAAAAAAATATCAAATAAATTTTGTGTAGGAAGATGTATTCGAAAGAAATTCCGATGTATATAAATATGAAAAACAAAAATTGACATAGATGAGAGAAAGGACTTCTCTATCAAAATTGCACTACGCAGAGAACAGTTTTAGTTTCTGTGCTAGATTCAAAAGACGACATTGACTTTATATTCATATCAGAGCCAATGTATAGAATTAAATTTTCTATAGACCAATACTGATGTTTCTCATGTAATATACTATCAAAGTAAAAGTTAGCGTAAATTTTTATCCATCTATTTTCGATTCTTTGGAATAATGTAAAACTGATTTTTGGACGATTTCAAATGTCATTTATCAAAACAACGTTAAATATAATCAATTTAGACACGCGGCTCAATTCTAGTTTCATCTCGTTGCATTACTGTATGAATGCGTTGAATAATTTTCAATATATACTATATCATACATACAAAGCTAATATGATGAGGTGTGTGGAGTGTGAAAAGCTTTGGAACTATCCTTTGCACGTATCTTGATGTCAGCTTCATTTCATTCTTCAACGCCGTTGTTCTTGTAGCAGTATGATTAATCTAATTTCGTTCACATCAATTATCTACCAGACTATTGAAGGTCATTATTGATGAATGAATTACTTTTGAGGGATTATTAAGCATGCGCTTTCATTGAAGACACGATATGATACTAGGACCAGAAGTCACAATGTACAATTTGAATATTTTTGTATCGGTATCGAACATAGAAAAAACGTAAGAAGTCATGCAATCGTTGCTGTTATTATCTGGTAACGACAAAAAAATTAAGAAGTATTCCAACAATAATAATATTTTAAAAATATGACAATGCCAACATTTGTGACGATGTGTAGTTCTCAGTATTTGAGATTATGTCTCTCAACAAAACTTTTATGAGAGCATAAAATTTGTAGTATGAGAACACAATCTATTGCAATTACAGCCAAGTAAATTCAGTTATTGATATACCGTGAAACACATTCTACATCTAGCATATTAATTTGATGATAGTAGCATAAGAAATCGATTCAGTGTAGATTAAGTTTGATTTTTTATCTCTAGCTAATATCATTCATAGATTTACTATGTTCGCTATGAATATCGTGGATTTCTATCTATAACAATAAAAAGAGAAAATCAATTCACGAATAAACATTCAACTGATCATAGGTCGAATGGATTTTTTGAGAGAGAGAGAAAAATCTTCAGTATGAAAGTGAACGAAGTTTCAGCTGCATAAAACTTTGTTCTTGAAATAGTTCATTTCTTTTGTAACTTGAAACAAGAAGCTATACTACTGTTTCGGTCACACTGAAGATGAACTCTAATCTGAAACATGTTGTGCGAGCAAATTCATCAGCGACTATAGATGGCCCGAAAAATATTACTACTTGCAGATTTTGTTCATCTAAGAGATCAATGTGAGTACCGTAAGTTGTTTTTACATCATAGGTGTTTACACAATATATGCTTAGTTGTAGGATGGACGAAAATCATTGAAAATATCATTCTGAAATACTATTGTTGAGATCTTTATTCAGAAAGCTTCTGTTCGAAATTGAAAAGCGATTTTCATAGTAAACAGAAAATGAAAATTTAAATATCTCCAGATCAATGATCTCTGACAAATTATAAGGCAATTGAAAATGTTCTTAAATGTCATAATAAATGAATTTATAAATCAACGAAACTGCATTCTTTAAATAAACTATCGATTCATCACCAATACAATCGAATTGATCATAGTATTTTATTTTTTATAAAGAAACTCTGATAGCAAAAAAAGCAATAAGGATTTTCATTACAAATATTATTTCTCTGTATAAATAGTTTTCATTGAAAATAAACTTTATAAATAAGAAAAAAAAATCTGTGAACATTAATTTATGCAGAAAACATTTGATCAAGAAGATTTTGAGACTCGGGTGTCAACGGAGATGAATCTAGATTTTGAAACATTTGATCAAGATCAGTATTAGTTTTATCATTATCCGACGATGGAGTAATGTCATCATTTTTCGTTGATATCTGTAAACGATCAATATCAATCAATTTTCCTGTAAGTCGACGTTGCTCTTGATCGTAGAGAGCTAAGTTTTTTATAGCAAATGCAATATCATCATTAATCATATTAAATGAACCGAATTTCGAAAAAAGTCGTTCACGTTCCTTGGCGAAAGATTTCATGCATGTATAAAGTCTGTAACAACAAATCTTTTTACTTACCTGCACCATTAATTGATCATAAAAATACTTCAGTTGTCGTTGAAATGAGAAATTCGGATCTACCAATGTTCTTACACCACGAAGGCTATTGATGGCATCCGACCATGATATACCCGTAATGGTCATCAAATAAATACAAGCAACAGATGGACTTCGACTTTTTCCTTCCACGCTAGGAAAAAAATTATAAAATTATTTACAACAATGTATGCATCAGTTAATACCAATGAATAAGGACTTTGCCATGATTTAGTCGAGCACTGTGAATAAAATCATTACATTGTTCTGCATATTGTAATAAATCTTGTGATATATGATCTCTAGCTGTGATTAGAAGATATTCACGATGCTTCAAAAAAGAACAGAGAACACGAAATTCAGATTTTTTTTTGTCAGTGGCGATGTCAGATGTACACTCCTCTTCTGAATTCATCAATATTCTCAGTTCGTTTTTTCATATCTTACATTGAATGGACTAATAGGTTTTGCTTGGATTGAAATAACATGAGTGATACCAAATTCATCGAGTACTTTGCCTTGCCGAGCCACAATAGCACTTGTAACATAGACACCAGGCAGTATCTAAGCATTTCGAATATTCATTAATGTTTCAATGTTTTTTTCCTAGCTTCACATTCTCACCTCACTCATTCCTTGACCCATAGTTGATAAGCACGTGTGTTATTATCACATCTAGAAAGAAAACGAAAAACAAGTATCTCCATGCTGTTTCTTCTTCTTATAGTTTTTTATCGATTAATAGCATCTTCAAATTCTTGATCAACTTGTTGTTCAAATGGTTTATTCATATCTAAGTCATCAGGAAATTTTAGGTTTAGTCTTTCAAGCGTTTCATAAAAATAAGGAAATGGTGATGCACAATAATGAACAACTGCACGTTGCCGTCGATATTTCTTGGGTAAATCAAAATTTGTTAAATGTAAATGAAGTGGACATGTAATTTGTTGACCATAGAGATCAAGTGCAAGACGAACATGTTTAGTTAATTGCTGAAGAATAAAATAGAAAAGGTTTTATTAGTTCGTATTTTGAAATAGAATGAATTCAATCACAACTTGTTTAGTTGGATAAATTTTATGCTTTATTGGATTGATATACATAGGTACACCGGCAACAAATTTGACCCGATTCCAATATTTATTATCACCCAGTAATGGAGCAGATTGACGTAAGCAATAAATTTCAACGAAATCCCATGTACCTACAGATGTCGAATAAAATTAATTGAATTCAATATCAAAGATAACAACAAAAGATTTGTTTTCTTTTTCCTAGATTCTTACAAGATGTAGTTTTGAATTCGACTAAAGCAACTTTTAATTCATCGTTTGTAGATAATGTACGATGTTTAATGGTACCTGTATAGATACGACCTTGTTTTAATGCATTCGACGTTGCATCGAATACTTCGTAGGACTGAAAAACAATCAAGGTAGAACATTTAATATTTATTTCTTCATGTCGAAAACGTTCTGTACCAAATATTGCCCATTATACAAATGTCTTTCAATCATAATGTGGTGTGAATCTTCAAGTTTACGTGGAATATCTGTTGTTATACCACTAAAATAAGATCTATTTATTGAGACTTTATGAATATTAGAAACAATTATGTGAATTGATTTTAATTTCTTACTATAATGTCAAGTAGGGTTCTCTTAATTTTCGAAATGAACGCATCGCAGTACTCTTTATATCGTCTTGCAATTTCGAATTTTGAGTATAAATTAATAAGCCACTTGGTTCACTACAATACAGATATATATATCTCTGAAAAATCGTTTACTCAATCATAAGATCAATGCTATGTACTTTGGTGTGCGTATACAAGGGAAAAAATGATCCCATTTAAGAGCAAGTCGAAACTGTGGCATGTGATATTGAATGGTACATGGATTAGACACTTTAGTCTTATAATTGTCTGCTGTCTCTTCTTCTCCTTCTTCTTCTTGATCATTTTTTCGATCCCATGTTTCATCTGAATACGAAAGTTAACAACTGAATAAGAAAAAAGAGAGTATTAATAGCAATACCAAGAACCATAACACCAGGTGGTTTATTGCAAACAAGTATTTGTTCATCATGAAGGATCGTATTGTTTAGAATACAGCTAACTAAATCTTTTGGTTGACGAATTGGATTCGCTTGAGACAAATAGTGGACATATCTTTGATTTGATTGACAAAATCGAGGACTTGAAGTACAAAAATGAAATTACCTCAAATAAATGTTCAGCAAATCAAAGCAAATTACCCATTGAATAGGAAACGTTGAAGTATGTTCATGTTGACGGGTGATACTAGTATGAAAAACTATGAATGAATCGATAGATGGATTAGTGATCAGTCAGTCATTCGCGCAGTCAGTCAATTAATCAGGATGCATCTAGTACCAATCATATCGAGTTTAAAAGAGAGACTATGATGTCGCTATCGGTAATACAAATTATCAAAAATGATTTTCTTGGATGATAATTTTCTTTCTCGAAATTTTTCGCCACGTCAGATTGACTAAAGATTCATATCTGTTATTTTAATCACTGATTCGATTTAATAAACACGAAATTACGCTAGTATTTCCAATTTTTTCAACATCAAACAATTCAACTGAGAGATTTTATAAGCAACTAACGTTAGTAGTGGTTTGTTAAAATCGAATAGTCATTTATCACGCTTAAGTCAAACGTTTGATTATTTAAAACAATTGCTTTCTGTGGGTTTAAACTTTAAATTAGAAGTAGACGACTTTTTGACTCGTTGTATTTATTAGTTATCATTACAATGAAACATTTTTAATGGAATAAAAAACAGGAAAGAACGTACAATCTTAAAAACCAAATAAAGATAGAACAAGAACTCGCATTAATTTTACTCGCAGTTTTGTGTAATATTATACTATATTCAGTTCGAATAGCAAGTGTATCATTACCGAACCATGCAGCATACGAAGTTGATGGTCAGGGTTGCCACCTCTTCCGCTTTTCGTGCAAACCATGTTACATGTTAAAAATGTGTACAGAATAAAACCTGCTATTGTTGAAGCAATTCTTATTGCTAACACATGCAGTGAGTGATCACTATTTTTTCTGGTTTATAAAATCAATGGAAGAAGAACACTAGTAGCTTGTCTATGTACGAGTGGATGTGCTTCGATGCCTATTCGTAAAGTAAAAGAACATCACACCCAACATTGGAAACAATTTTTCTCGAAGTCATGGATAGTACGATTATAGTTGAAGATGAAAATGATTATAATCATGAAAATTTAATACCAACAACACGAGTTTTAAAATCAAATGAAAATACAAATGTCTAAGCCGTCTTACATGCTTGTGAAAAGAAGAGAAAAAAAGGCCGTGTTTAATTCACAGTGATTACTTGATTCTCAGCTCGGATCATTTGTACGAGAGTACAGATCGGATTCAACTAAAGTTCTTTGCATTGCCTGCAATGAACATTTTTCAATCCATTATGGTGGAAAGAATTATATTGACCGGCATATAAAGTTGGAAAGGCACATGTATAAGATAAAATCATTTAACATAAATCGACAATTGATAAATTCAACAATGAAGTCCAATAAGGAGTGCGAAGAAGTAGCAGCTGTAGAAGATACTTTTTTTACTTAGAGATTCTCGTAAACGAATATCAGCCGATTTAGTAGCTGCTGAGTTACAAATTCATTGAAATTCCTCATTGTCTTGTATTGGTATGCATCCATATTTGTTATCTCATCAAGATTTACTGGGAGCAATCAGTTCTAACAACAACAATGCATTAAAGCATAGCGGGTCAAGTAAAATTTCTATTTTTTTGTTGATTTTCTCTTTTACATATTTTGAAACTTTGGTGAAATAAAACGGAATGCCACATATATCGATATGCAAAAATATCTAATATTCTCAGATATACTAAAACTCTAATAAATACGTTTCCGCTATTTCTGTTTTTTTTCCGCTTTTCAAGTTCAGCTCTCCGCTTTTTAGACTTGATGAGGTGGTAACCCTGGTGATGCTTTATATTTATTCTTTCGTTGATGTAGCCTTGATTAAGAACATGAATAAAACACGCTTGACTAGCATCAACAATCAACCAACCTTTGTCGTTATATAAGCAATATGATACGATGTTTATTCTTTCATTTATACAAATGGCAACAGCCCAAAAGTGATCAAATGTGGACAATGGACGCATATCAAAACGTCTTTCACAAATGGAATCGTTAATACTAATTAAAGATTGTGAATCTTTGGAACATTTTATATTTTCAATATATTCATTCTCTGAGCAGCATTCTTGTTGTCTGCTATATGACAGCAGGGTATTATCCACACACATCTAAAAAAAGCTTTTCTTAAATATTCCCTTTACCGATACAACCAATCCAACACAATATACCATTTACAGACTTCTTAACCGTTCTCATTAATCTCCAAATCACCCTCACTCATATTGATACTGTCTAGGATCGCTTTCTTCGCTCTTCAAAATGGGATTGAAAACGTCTGAGAAAAAAGGCTGGTCCGGTTTCATCGTATTGAACAGACATCATTCAGATTCGTGTATCAGTAGTAGTAGTCGAGTGTGGGCATTAATGTTCTACATTGAAATCCACATACATTAGCGCATATCCATTTCCCAATGAATAAATCGAGAAGATTTTAATTTGTTATATATTAGAACGAGAAAAGGAAAAAATGTGGCATATTCTTTTTAGCACACATGTCGGCGATTATGAACTTCGTCTACGGCTGTAAACGACCTATATACACCCCCCCCCCCCTACCAGACGACCATAAACAGCCTTACTTTAGCAGTTTATACGGTCTAGTATTACGGTCGTATGTAGCCTGGCCGTATATCCAGAAGATTCATTCCCACAATAGGGCTCGATCANCCCCCCCCCCCCCCTACCAGACGACCATAAACAGCCTTACTTTAGCAGTTTATACGGTCTAGTATTACGGTCGTATGTAGCCTGGCCGTATATCCAGAAGATTCATTCCCACAATAGGGCTCGATCAGATCCTATCGGAATCTCATGGGATTCTCTCGGACTTCACCATGATCCCAAAGGAAAATTGTCGGATTCCTGGGTGAGCATCTACAGTCTGATCTCTGGTATTGGTATCCGATGATTTCCGAGAGTCAGAATCAGAGAGCTGGGCTCTGTTAACAATCATCTGGAACCAGTCCACATTTCATGAATATGATAGGATTCTGGCGAACATGAATGACGTGGGTAGCCAGAGTATAAGTTCATAGAAACTCCTTAATGAACTCGGATGATTGCAATGACAGCTTTTCAAAAACCCTTCTGAGCTAAATGCTTATGTTGCTTGAATAATATGCAATAGAATTATATAAATTTTGCATAACACATCTAAAGATGTTCGTCGGATCCTATTCATAATGGATCGGAACCGGATAGTAGAAACTGATTGTCGGAACCGACAATCAAATATAAGGTTGAGTTCGTAAAAATCTGGCATTCAGATCCGTTGTTGATTTCTTAACCTGGAATTCCAACGGATTTAAGTCGGATGCCAGAATCCTACCAGATCTGATAAGATTGGGTATCTGATTCACTCACCTGGGTATGAAGCACTATTTCCCTGTATATGACACGGCAATATACGATCGTATTATTGGACCATCTACTTTGCCGTATTTAACCTCTCAGGATATTCATTCCGATAGCTGCATTGGATTGGATTTTGTGATGAATTTCTATAAACCGACGATTTTCTGGTTGCGAACCGACATTCGGATCCTTAGGATTGGAATCCGACAACATCTGATATAGGGTTTTGACAGATTTCTAATAACGTCATCAGGTACTTATTAGCATACAAAGAATAAACCACTATGTTCTTGTCAGACCCGTTACTCATTCGTCAACCAGGATTCCGATAGGATTTTGTCGGTTGGTCGGATTCAATCACGTGAGCAGGAAAAACACTTTATGTTAAGTGAGATCACTGAGAAGGTAATTGTTTTCTGACGAAACCGGCTCTATCAAACGAATGGATAGTCTTCTCATGTGTTATAAACCTCGTTCGTGATTGAATATTTGACTTGACTTCGCTCAGTTTTATGCATTGATAAACGAAAATTGTTCATGTTACTGCTGTGTTATCAAAACACACTTTTTTCAATGTTCATTAAGCATCAATTAATTGTTAGAAAAATATTTTAAAAATATATAATTCAGACGTAACAGACGAGAAAAGCAGAAATGAATAAAAATACATATTAACAGCAAAAAAAAATCATAATAAAAAATATAATAAAGCAACACGATAAAACAATTAAAATCACAATTCAGTCGACTTATTCATTTCATTATAGTGATTTCGTTTATTTGACGTTACATAATTTTATTTATAATTAATGTAAGCCTTTTAATGCTTACTCGTTATTAATATTATTCAATTGAAACAGTATTGACAGTGAGACGATCATTACAATGTCTTGAAATGAACGTCTGTTAATGAATGAACGATCTACGGCACGACAATATGAAAGACTGGAAACGACGTATGATTAATGAACTGCATAGAGGGCATTAAAATCGAAAAGTAAATCGCATAAAAAATGGTTATGGGATATTCATTGGTCGTCCCATACAGTAAACTCAAATGTAAACAAAAATGGGATTTCTAGACAAAAATTCATTAAATAAAATCCATTGAGCAGAAAATATTGCCAAAGTGCACCAATTACTTTCAATACTTTGTTAATAAAAACAAGCATGAATCATCGAATCGTGACAACAATATACCAGTTGAAAAAATTCATTTTACTTTTTTCTCCTACTATATAAAATAATAAATATCATTTTAAATATAGTTATACGTTTTTATTTTGTAGACGTATATGGCATCATCAACACCACAATTTCAAACCTTAATAACAGTAATTTTCGAATTAGATTAGGAATTGATTTTGATTCGTACTTTTGCAGATAGGGGAATTTCGTGAATTAATCAATAAACATTTTGAAAGTAATCAGGCTTCATTATTATTATTTCTATGGTAACTTGATTATGACTTTTATTTAGAAAAAATTTCTGAAGGTGAAATATACGACGCTAGAGATATTGAGCGTTTTAATAAAATCGATGAATATACTTTAATGTTTATACAACATGGTCAATTTGCTACTAGCTTTAATCAAGATCGAGCATTACACATATTTGATGAATCAATGAGTTGGCGAAAACAGCATAATGTTTATGGTAAAAAAAAATAACTTCGCCGAAATAAAACTATCACGAAAAATTTGATTGTAGATATTTCTACGACTGCATTTCCAGCCGAGTATTCTGATCGAAATATAATCTATTATAAAAACTGTGATAAAATGAATCATCCAATACGTAAAAAAAACAATTTTTATTTGATTTAATATTTTAATTTTTTGATTATTAGTTCATTTTGTCATTCGCAATCTTAGGAAAGGGCATGAGGATAATGAAGCAATTAAACGTTTTATAACATACAATTTTGAAAAACATATTCGAGAAAGTCCTGGTAAACATATTGTTGTTCTTTTCGATATGAGTGGTGCTGGTATTGGAAATATGGTAAGCAGAACTGCTTTACTTCCGAATCCTCTTTGGAAGAACTTAAGACAGATTGTCATATTTCGGTTACTAGTTCAGAGAGCATATAGTATATCATTTTGAGTTAACTAAAAGTTCAGCCCATGGTAAATTTGGTTGAGTTTCATCTTTCAATTAAAATTGATGATAATAACAGTTAAAATCGAAAGTATATAATATTCATATCTCAATAGATGACGGTCATTATTTTAAATTTACTATCTATTCTATAACACCTACGTGAATCGTATTATTATTACTGAACTCTTTTGTTCGCGGTATTTTTCATACGGCTATTAAAGAAAACTATAAAGAATGTGTTGCTTAATTTGGCTTTACAATACACTATGAAATGTGAAAACAAGTCTTGATTTGCATGGCATTTTCGAAGCTATGTGTTTTCAAGTAGAGAGCGAATGCACAATAGCGACGCCCAAACTATTTCTACTATTCACTTCCCAAGACGAAGGATCTGATATTCGGGAAAGGTCGGATAAATTCAGGTATCCCATGAAATCCTGTTGAATTCATATTTAAAGAAAAACATAATTAAACTCAAATCAGATCAAAATAATATTAAAAAAATAAAGTATCTACATACTTATATATATGGATTTGGATACTTTCGTACAATTTTAAATCGTTGGATCTTATTGTCGGAATCCAACGTCGAAATCTGACGGATAGTGATGGTTTTCTTCAGTCGGAAACTGTCAGATAGTTTCGGATTCGACCTGCGTCTGTTTATTTGAATTATTTGTAATATAAGAATTCAGTTGAGGATCGGTTGCATCTGAAAAATAAATAAGTTAAAACCACCTGATGAGTGATCGTTGAATAAATAATGCTATTTGTTTGCTTTATTTTTTATTTAATCATTTTAACATTATTGTATTCAGGATTATGATATTATTAAATTTATTATTGCTAGTATGCAAACCTATTATCCAGGCTTACTAGGTATATTTGTAGAAAATTAATTTTAATTATATATATATACATTCATATCTATTTTGTAGCCTATCTTCTTATGTTTAAAATGCCGTTTCTTTTATCAGGTAATATTTTTGAAGTATTTATTACAAAGAAAAATGCTTTTTCTCGTAGCGGCTTGGAAGTTAATTCGGACTTGGATGTCGAGTGACGCTGATCGATATGTCAAATTTACTGATAGTAAATCAATCTTGGATTATATTTCCTCGGATCAATTACCAAAACGGATGGGTGGTACTGCTGATGAAAGCGAATGATTCAATTCTAATGATTTCCTTGTTTTTGTATATTGAGAATGACAAAATATTTATAACTCTTTAATATATATTCTACTAACTTAGTTATAACTATATATATATATATATGTTAACAATAAAATGGAGAAAATGCTCTATAAAGGATGTGAACGTGAGTGAGTCTTCTTTTCAAAAACGTCGACACTCACGCCAACCCACACTCCATCCTAGGGTTAGAAGTATTTTACATTATGAATGTCGATAATATATACCCATTCTTTTCGGATAGGATAGAGTTTGATGACAAAAGCTATGGTCAAAAGATAATGGTGACGAAGCGAGCTTGGAGTGAAGAAGGAGGCAAGTGTGAGTATGAATATGAATAGCCTTTCGTTTATATCAACCTCCAAACTTGCATCCTCATGTTCTAAGACTTTTATAATACGAAGCAAGATGCTTATAGAGACTATTGTTTTCCATTTTATTACTAGCCGTTTTAACATTGATGATTTGTCAGTCTTCTTTTTCCACTTGGGAATTTTCTCAATTGAGGACTCGATATTTGCAGAAAACATAGAAACAACAAACCTGTAGGAGTTTCATCTTTGTAAATCGAGAAGAAAGTAAGAAAGATTGAATATGAATAGAATAATATTTCAAATTCAAGAGATGAACTATCGTCGTCGAGGAAAGATGTGGTTCTCTTTTTATTTACATTTCAACGTGCAATCTATACACTAGATGTGAAATGATAAAAGCAACCATAATAAATACGACATCTAAAAGAAGTTAAATTCTTTTATTTCAGATGAGGTTCGATATCAGCTGTACCCCTATCTTTTCACAAAAAAATGACTCGTTTTGAAACAGATAAGAAAGACGTTGTGAAAAACAATATAAAGTCGACTAAAAGTAATGACAGTCAATATTACTGTTACAATAATTATAAAATTCGGAAAAAGATGA
Organism: Rotaria macrura; assembly: GCA_900239685.1. Classification (NCBI taxonomy): domain Eukaryota; kingdom Metazoa; phylum Rotifera; class Eurotatoria; order Philodinida; family Philodinidae; genus Rotaria; species Rotaria macrura. Next base: position 259,018 of record OENT01000014.1, read on the forward strand.
CCTGAAAAGAAAATTATCAGATAGCGTGAGTATATATGTTAACGTACGACGAGGCTATATCCAAACCGTTTGAAGAAGTGCTAAGTAAATACGAGTCATCACTCGAACTCGAAAATTTCCTAAATTTTACTCGCCTGTTTGAATCGAGGCATTTGTTCAAAACCTTGTTCACTACTCTCATAGAAAAACCATAATTAATAAGATTACATTCCCGACGATTCAGAATCTACATCTAAATTAAATTGATTAAAGTCCGGCATCTTTTCAAAAGATTTCTCTCGACCTATATATTCGAATGATGGTAAAGGATTAATGTATAGGTATTGTAGAATATATTTACATTTTTCTCGTTACGTTATTTTCGTTTTTCCTCAAAGTGTGTGCGCAAGTATGTAGTAGCATAAGAAAGAGTAGGTGAGTATTAGTTTATCCTTTTACTTTCGACATCCATAAACACAGTCACGCTCGCAAACAAAAACCAGTGTTCTCTACATGATTAATTATATCGTTCTTGATTCCTTAGAAGTATACTTTAATCACTGAAAAAACAAAATTAAAAACAATCCAATTAATCAGTCAGTAGATCGTTGAAATGCTTTTCGACTTTTACCACCAATCCTGTACCTGGGACCGTTCCTGATCATAGTCGAGTTATTTCCTACTGAATCTGCAGATATGGTACTAGTCCATATATTATCTAAGGCAATATTTGACTCGTAAACTACGAATTGTTGTTCAACTTTTACTGGGGTGAAATAGTTTTTTTTCAAATATTCAACAGTATCATCATTTCTAAGAAGCGCATTTCTTCTGCCAACATTAAATAATCGCATTGTGACAAAATAATACATTTTCTTGACTGATGACTTTTCAAATGTATTATATGATAAATGAAACTCTTCTTGTTTACATAAACGTTTTAATTTATGTAATGCACGTGTTGATTCAATTAATACTTTATAATGAAATTCAAAATAGTTTGATTTTTTATCCCAAAATAATAATTTATCAATATCATTCTCTGGTACACCATTATTTGATACTAATGATTTAATTTTTAATCTTCGGATGTCAAAACCGTTAAATATCTTGTTAGCTAATGTTTTAATTTGCTCAACTATATCAGGATATGTTCCAACATGACATGAAGATGTCATTAATTGTTTCATATAATCATCATCATTTAAATGAATCGAAATCATTTTGAAATTATTTATTTTACAGATATTTGAAAATTCTATCATTTTATGATTGTCGACTGTAATATGAACTTTGAATGTACCATCAATAGCATTTGTGGGTACAAGTTCATTGATTATTTTTTTATACTCATTACTTTTGGTTTTAATATAGTCAACAACGAAATCAATATGTTTCATATTATTTATGTATATATATTTTAATTCAGCTAGTACGTACGACGCACGTTTAAAATCATAAATGGAATTCGTTCGAATTAATTGTTCACCAATATCCAAATATCTAATGCCATGAAATAAGTATTTGAGTATTCGATCTTCATCTTTAGTTGTCGTATGAAGAGCGTCACATAAAAGTTGATTAATTGTTGGATTTGATTTTAATTCCGGTCGAAAATAATTTGACCCATCTTCATCACTATCAATTATATACTCTAAACTAGAACAATATTCATAATATGTAACTTTTTTTAATCGTAGTGGATTGTAATATTTCGATAAATAAATCGTTTTATAATCAATATTATTTCTTAAAATAAATTCATCTGGATAAAATAGGCATTCGACGGCTAGCATATAATTTTTTTTTAATAATAATTCGAAATTTTCACATGAATGGATTGTAATATCACGATTGTTTGATCGATGTAATTTAAATGAATGAAAGTAATCAAAATCTTTTTGAAATTTTAAATGTCTTCGTTGACTTCCTTTTTCGATTTTCATTATAAAAAGAAAATCACGATCAGATTTTTCATGATTTGTACCATAAACCCATGAGCCATAGTTATAAATATTTGTTATTTGACGATCATTTAATTTAAGTTCGTTTATAATAGACGAGACAATACGATCCATATAATATTTTTAGTTGATATCTTCTTCTGTGAACCCAATGAGAAGTAAGTTTCCAAGTATTTTCAAATTCGATTTATATAGTGAATATATAGTATTCGTATTTCATGAGTTATACTTGCAGAACAAGCACGGATGATCTCAGAACATATATTTACATGATGCAATACTAACGTGGCAAAATCTGATGCGAGAAAATAATATGTCTTGTTGTTCTTATCGTCAACCAACTTATTTGTGATGTTACTTTCAGATATTGTCTTAGAATGCTGACTTCCGAGATCTGTGAAGACTTTTCAGAGCGTGTAAATGAGTCATTGCTTCAATTCATGAAAAAAGTAAAAGCTATGGATTCTGAAAAAATGTCACTTTCCGTCGAAATGTTTGTTTTACATAGAAAACGAAGCAGCGTGTAGTCAATACTCAGATGAAACGATGATGAATCATTGATGTGAAGCTACCATAGACACAAATCCTGAATCGAGTATAACCGATCAATAGTAAAAGACGCACAAATTACAAGAATGGGCACACTTTCTACTAAATTTTCTCCTAGTTACGATGCCTGCATAGAACCGATTTCTTATCAACTAGAAATCATGTCAAAGTGAGTGCGCTCTGAACACCGAAACAAAAATTACCGCATATAATAAATCTTGATTTCATTTCATAAAACACTTCACAATATAAAACCAAACCCATGCAACTAGGACATATATGCTCAGTGCACTGGTCAGAAATAATTGGCACTAACGTTTTCCTGCTACTACTCAGGTCGAGCTGATAGCTCCGTAAAGGGTCGTATACGATGAAAATACGGCCCGTTACGGCGTCGTATCATCCCGTTTTAACAAGATCAGTAATACGGCCGTATGATCTGTAGAATACGATAGTATTACGCTGTCTTTACGAGGGTTTTACGGCGTATATACGGTATCCGTATACGTCCGTAATACGGACAATGTTAAAACGCCATAATACGGCTTAAAACGGTCGTTTAACCGTGGAATACGGTGTAAAAATGACCGTTTACGATACTGTTACGGCTGCTTACGGTGGTCCGTTTTGATCGACCTGAGTAATACTGGACATTAGTTTTCAGGTTACTTTAGAATATCTATCCTTACTGAACACAGCATCAGTAGAAGACGTACATTGGCTGATTGTTGATAGATAATGAATACTTGATCCAATACGATGCTAATTACTTTTTACATCCATAGAGAAAGCTTCTCCCATTTTTCGACTAGACTACTCTTAAAAGAGAACTGAATCCGTGAGCTATGTACGTAATAATCTTTTCGTAGACAAATTTCCGAAAACAGAATAATTTGGAAAAACGGCCAACAAACATGAGTACACCATTGCAGTAGCGATGTATCGCATCAAGCGCTCCTGTAGAAAGGATATGAGTAGGGAATGTGGGTGAGTAAGGATGAGATCGGAACCTGGACGTGATTGTTATACTTTACACCCCCACTCACTTTCTGTCCATCGTAATCTGCATCCTTGAACTATTCCCACTGAACGCCGATGTATCTGCAGATGTACGGTTGGTATACTATTTAAATCGGTAGAAAATATAGTCGTAAATAGCTTTCAAGTAATTAGGCAGTGTTAATTGGCTTCTTTACCTTGAAGGACTTGCTTGAATCGGAAATTAAAACTGTAAGAACGCTTTTAATATATGAAACGAAAACAGTTCCTTAAAACGGCACATTTCAACGCGTTATGAACGCATTAAAGTATTGAACACCGTAGAAATTCATTAGTTGGTGTAACGAAATCAACATCGTAAAACTGATAAACAATTATCAATTTAAAAAACAAAGAAGACACTTTGATATCCCTTTTAAGAACTATTGATAGAAAAGGGATAGAGGGGTGCGATTTTCATCGCTACAAAAAGCATTTGAAAGGACCACGAGTTCATCTGATCGTAAAGGGAATGAACATTTTGGGGAGGGGGGCTCCAAAGAGGTTTTTCAGAAGATTTGTGGAAAACTGATAACTTGTTCTTCTAGGTTGTTATACTCAGCATGTTAATCTGACCGTTCCGAAAACCTAATGTATGCTGTTTGAACTCTAAAATTTTCAGATTTTTCGTACTTTTCCTTCAGAAGCAGGACTGAATCTCCTGAATAATCAAACTCATATTGAAAAAGTTAAATTGCGGAATTTCGAAATAAAATTTTCCCCTAGGACATGTTTAGAAGTCAAAAACATATTCTACAAATCTCATCGGAAGAGCATGCTCCTATTTTTCGACACATTATTTTTTCAAGCGAAACTGCTTTTTGCTAGCAGCCCGTGGATAACTCATACTTCTTGTAAACTCAATGACGGGTGATGAAAGCACGTTTTTCTTAAGTCATTGTGCTTCTGCGTCTGCACTTTCTAACGGTGTAAAAACAACGCCCTTTTTTCGTGTTACTGCCAAAAGTTATTCACAACACAATCACTTATCTTCTTTTTCTGAAATGAATAATGTAGTCGCTACGCGTTTTGATGTGCGCTTTTTACAATTTAGAACAAGTTTATTTTTGACTTGTTTTATGGACTTTTTTTATTGATTGTGTCTGAATAAGGTTCACTTCGACATGTGTAGGACAATGATTCGATCACTAGAATATTCTAGCATTTGTCAAAAAGAACACAACAGTTTATTCGACTTTTGCTAACATAAACTTCTGATCATAATAATGTGTACTATAAAAAATTTTCAATGCATCGCAAGCGAACAGAACATCTATGCATTCGCGACAAATGATTTAAATGAACCGATCAACCATATCGACGCAATCCAAAGATTCAGTCTATATTCGATAGTTCTCGTGCCAATGATATTTTACGGTAATATTGGGCTAATTTCCATTGTAAAGAGAACTATTCTCTATACAACGTTTTCCGCGAGTTCAATGTATTCGGATAATTAAGATCCGATATCCAATCTTCGCTTCCTACACAACTTTTACAAACAAACAATCTATCTGGATCAACGATTTGTTTGATTGCTTTGAGTCGATCTTAAATGGCTCTTGTGCCGAAAAAAGTAATTTGCCAATTTTCTTCCTTCCTTCGGACTACCTTCGTTCAGATGGGAGGCTCCTTCTAAATTTCTAAATAATTGGTTTAAAATTTTTATACGACTTGAGAGTTGTTGTACAAGGTATTGTTGAACAGCTTCGGGAGTTGCATCTAACCAAGTTTGACTAAAGACCATATCAAGAAGAGAAGTACGTCACCCTGGGTTCACACTATTGTTATTATTCGGCATTCTCGATACGTCTCCACCAGCTACTAGAAGTCCCATGAGAGACAACCCAGCCTCCGTTTGACCTTTTACTTGAGCAAACACTTATCCAATTGTATCCGGTTGTTTCTGAATTATATTTTTGGGAATAAGTCGTGAGCCAAGTAAAACATTGAAACCAGTTGAGTTATTCGATTCTAGTAGCAAGACGTAGTCGTAAAATGATGGAAAGAAAAGAATCTTAGTGTCTTCGAAGTTCAAATCACTGATTTGGGCTTCAAATCCACTCCACGTACTCTTGACTGTAGTCTTATCATCATTAGGTACGTTAAATGTACCCCACAGAGTCAAATCCTCTATGTAGAAATAACCAGGCAATCCGGCATCGGCTAGTGTTGGTAAGAATCCAAAAAAGCTTTGAATCAGTGTTAAATAACGACTGTCATTCGGTGCAGTTACTTCATATGTGGCAGCGATGATGGATGGCGATGGAAACGTTTTTATCACTGCAGAAAGTACAATCGCATAAGTACCTCCAGCTCCACCACTTAATACCCAGAAGAGATCACTATTTTGACATGGGCTTACCGTTTGGCGTTCTCCACTTGTAATCACAACATCGTATTCAAGTACTTGATCGACAGCCAAGCCTTGCCATTGTGACAGTGGACCATGACCACCACCTTGTAAAAAACCACCAACCGCACTCACTGTCTCACAGAACCTTCCTATTGCCGTCATATTGAACTCATTCAGAAATTTGTAAGCTTCAACCTATTGGACGCCTGCACCTATACGAACAATATTTGTTACTTTAGTATTGCCGCAAACTGAGGATTGTGCTAAGAGTGTCATCTTTTTCATGTAATGAAACCACAGAAGTAAAGATCCAGCACCTCCGGATCGTCCCAAATAATATTGTCCTGTACTTTTGATGGTCAAACGAAGATTGTTCCTAGCAGCAAAGCGAACAGTTGCTTGAACATGTTCGAGTAATGTTGCATTGACAGTAATCACTGGCAGAGAACCTTGATTGCACTTCGCACTGTTTTTAGAAATTGAACGCGAGCTATTTTCCCAATTATGACTTTGAATTGCACCAACTTGATCGCTACGTCATGCTGGGCTACTCTATTGAGTGGTGGCTATAGCACCAGCATAGCCGTCATATGTTTTTCCATTACATACAGCAGCTGAAGGCTTAGGATAGAGAAGACACCCACCAACTGATGCGCTGAAGGTTTACCATTGAGACTCACTTGACCAACATGATGCGTCATTTGGGAGACAGCGGCACCGTAGTGCTGTAAAAGAAGAGAAATGACTTGTTAGATAGTGCAAACGGTTTTTTTCATGTACTCACCGCATGTTACCCATTGTTTATTTAGAACTAAGACAACAATATAAAGAAGAATATTGATGAAATATGTATATGTATTGGGCAACATTTTACCGTGTAGGTTTACTTGTTTTGCGACGTATATATGCAGAAGCATACGTGTGCCTATGACTATATCTATATCTGTATTTAATTATAGAGACAGTGTTTCGTATTTTAATATTCGGCCCCAAAATCGTGAAGTTTAAAAAAATAAACCTCGAGTCTATTTTTAAATAATCAAACAAGCTGCTCAAGTGCGTTTTGAAAACCATGAATAATTGTCGCAGGTTGAACTAAATCGATAAACCCATAGAAAACAGTTGTATATCTAAAAAGAATTATCATGAAACCTGTAAAACGATATCTGTTTACTTAGATGATGTTCGATAATATCGTGCTATCTGCACTCTTCAACAGAAGTAGCTGACACTCGTTTCTGGTTTTCAGCGTTATTCAGGTGGGAAGATTCAGAGCTGTTCCATTTTTAAAGGTTCTATAACACTGAGTGTTGTTACTGAAACCTTCTGTATCAATTCTTACCGTCACCTAGAATCAATGTTCTTAATTAGAACACTATGGTCTTAGTTGTGAAAAACATGCCAACTACATAGAATTTCATCAAATATTTTCAAAATGCTCTTACATAATGGCGCTTGGCATCAAGTGTGGTATCGAACGAGATGAAACTCATTGGTTCACATAGAAAAATAAGTGAGCTATTGCGGGTAGTTTGCCGATGAGTGCATCTGTTATGAATAGGATAGGACCGATTTCCCTTATTTGAACACCAAGCAAAGGATACGCAAAGTATGTCGAATTTGAAACAGCATTTGATGTGATTGTCTCAATGGTTATGTTCTCATTTCTTCCTTCATGAACAAATATCCTTCATCCCACGACAAGTATTCATCACAAGATTGAGCTCCCTATTATTTTCAATAGTTCACAAATGAATAATGCATCTTGAAGCACCTCAAGTGTTCTTAGTAAGTGCAGTGTACCTTATCAGAGCAGCAACCTAATAAGCGTTCATAATTAGAGCACTCAATGTAAAATATATATACTAAAATACAGTAAAATCTGTAAACAAACTTATAGTGCTACCAGAGTTTCTTAAATTCATGTAACTTTCGTTACAAAAAGTGTCGATTTTATCAACGGTTACGAAGTAGCAGACCCTCACAACAAATGGAACTATAGCTGTATTTTTTGTTTAAAGTATTGCCGGCTGTTATTTACTAACGCATCTATTAATACGAAATTATGTGAGACTTTCACTGGATTCCCAGTTCGATGAAAACTTAGGCAGCATTCGAGATTCATTCATTTGTGAACTATTGAAAATAATAGGGAGCTCAATCTTGTGATGAATACTTGTCGTGGGATGAAGGATATTTGTTCATGAAGGAAGAAATGAGAACATAACCATTGAGACAATCACATCAAATGCTGTTTCAAATTCGACATACTTTGCGTATCCTTTGCTTGGTGTTCAAATAAGGGAAATCGGTCCTATCCTATTCATAACAGATGCACTCATCGGCAAACTACCCGCAATAGCTCACTTATTTTTCTATGTGAACCAATGAGTTTCATCTCGTTCGATACCACACTTGATGCCAAGCGCCATTATGTAAGAGCATTTTGAAAATATTTGATGAAATTCTATGTAGTTGGCATGTTTTTCACAACTAAGACCAGTGTTCTAGTTAAAAGCATTGATTCTACACTCTCACCTAGACAATACCAAAATGCCGTATATTTGTATGATTTCATTTCAGAATATTGATCACTGCTTAACTTCATGTGCTAAAATCTAGCTGTAGATTTGAGAAATTCAAAGTGCTAGCGTATCCTCTAGCAAAATACTTGCATAGGCGACTTATGAATCAAGCCAAAAACATAATCCTAACTAAAGTATATAATCGAATTTGCCTACCATATTCTTTTTTCCGTTGTTGGCTATTACTCAATCAATCGTGGAAAGAAAGTTAGGAAAATAATTGAATGCTTTCTTTACGAAGTCAGAAAGGCGAAGACACGACAAAAAATGTATTCATGCGTTTCGTCGAAGGACGATGCCGCCCTCATATTTTTGGTTGTCGAGCACCAGAGAAAATAAAATATTTGATCAAATATATTCAATTTGTCAATGAAACTACTGATTAAAATGCACTGGAAAATGAAAAGAAACGGCTCAATCATAAGAGAAGTTTCTTCGTCACACACCAGGGCTATGAATAAATTGTTGAACATGATGGTCGTGTGATGTTCACTATATAGCAATGATTACGCTTGATTGAATCCTCCGTAAAGATTTAGTTTTGTGAGAGACGATTGGTTCAATAATAATCTTCCTAAGTATTATTAATTTTTTTTTCATGTGCCACCTGTTTAACATGAATACTCAAGTTTATTACAGTACAGGGACTTTTTGCATGAATAAGTGACTTGCTGAGTCTTTTATCTTAATTGTTCTTTTTTGGTCAATATACAATTTTTCCATACATATCTATGAACTTGCTGTCGTCCTAAATTATTTAAATGCCTGTTTCTCACTCAATTACAGATATAATCACAGCTGCACTCTGAAATTTCGGTACTATGAACCAATGAGTATGAAATCATTGAAGAAATTCGTTAAATAAATTTACTCTACAAGTTTTTAACGTTCGTTCAATCACGAAGTATTCCACAGAAACAGTTTCTACCAACTATGTTGATGAATTTTTCCTACGATGTAAATATTTGTTTGAGAAACTGATAAAGGTTTAAAAGTTCAATATGTGTTCACTAAGCATCAGAAGCATAAGAATAATGTAGACGTAGAAATCACTCTATTTTTTTCTCTTGATCAGTTAGATTTTTAATACGATCATAGATAACGCAGGATCAAAAAAAATTTTGTTTAATAATAAGCTAGTGATCAATGAGCTAAGATCAAACTATAGTCTTGTACGGGAAGTAAACATAGCGTCTTCCCATCATTTATAATACGAACAAGTTGTTCAAAAGTTTTTTTACTGATAGCCGTCTTTACTTTGAATCTCTATGTATAAAAATTTGAGATAAATCCTCGCTACGAAATTATTTAGTCAACTCAGAGTTTTGGACAAGACGTATACTGTTTGTCCCGACAATTTTATCCAGAACGTCACTTTGACTAAATAATTCGGTAACGAGGAATGATCGTAATCTTTTACGTATAAGAATTCAGAGGGTTCCCATTTTCCATATAGAACATATAGCATCGAAGTCAAACAATATGTGTACATAAGAAATGATGAAAGGAAATCAATTTCTTTAACGAGGAAACAAAACTGTTCCTTTGTCCGATGCAGCACTCTAGATTAAATAGAATACCCGCAACTATATATTTCTGATTCAAAGAGCTTACGTTGTTCCGTGAGAGGTACTCCAACTAGACTTACATGTTAACTACATATTAGAAATAAATTATGATATTTTGAGCCATCCATTAATATTTATTATCTTCTTTTTAAAGTACGGCGGTGTTCTAACCATAGATGGAACCGGCACCAGTTGCCAACCGGTTCGGGTCTCTACCGATTGGATCTTCTGCTGTAGGAAGGTATGGAACTCTGAGAGAGAGAGAGAAAATTGATTGGAAAATACCTATTTCATAAGACTGAGACTGCTTGTCCTCGTTAAACTACAATTTAAAAATTAAATTGGAAATAATGGTGGGATCGGCTCGGCTTAAAACCGAACCAAATCGCATAACTGGTTAGGAAGCTGATTTTCATAGAATTCAATAAAAAAGTCTTATGTTAGTTATGCAGGTATGACAAATGAAAATAAAACTATCGATTGAATTTTGTCAAATGATAGTTAACAGGCTTATCAGTATCGAATAGAAATGTACTGCACCTTCTAACATCATCGTCCAGATAACTGAAATCAGTAAACATGTGAAAAATCTACAGTGATCCTCGTTTTTTAATATTCCTTAGACACCTTTCTACTCGGAGAAGCCAGCTGCATTGCTAATGCTAACCCACTGGTAATCACCGTCAATTTTTCATAAGCTTAACCGCTTCCACACGCATGTAACTGTTACATTCCTAATTTTGCCATATACGATAGGTTGGCAACTTCCAGGAATTCAATGTGACATACTATTTCATTTCGACAGCTGAGCCACTGCCGGTAGACCGGTTTTTTTCGGTCTGGTCTGACTTGCCTGGGACAGTACTGGTACCAGTCATAAAAAAATGAGACCTGTTCCATATATGGTTCAATCGAAGTTGGCAAGAATCTTGACTGAGACGAAAACATATTCGCTACGTATGATTTTCCGATTGTGTTACAATTGAAGCTTGAAGAACTGCCAGTCGATATCGAAAATCGAATGACATCCATATCAGTTGCCCTTGAACTCGAAGTAAATGACATCATTTGTTGATAATAATGAAACTTAAAAAAATGAGTTAATGTCTTCATTTTATAGAAGCTTTTTGAACGAGACGGACGAGTTCTGAAGAAAATCCACGACTTTCAAAAGAAAATTACTTGATTTTTTATGTAGACTATAGGCAATTTTGTTTTGTAGGAAAAAAAGATGAACAGATACTATCACCAATGTTGTACAATTTCCTTTAACATGAACGCTTCATTAATATCTTCGCATCACCGCATGAATCTCAGCTCAAAATAAGTGAATGATTATGTTGAAAAATGATTGTTTGTCAATGAATAAATTCGGAAGCAAGAATCTGAGTATAGTAAGGAGAAATTGATATTTATGTTAAAGTTCATCTTGAAAACTTGATTTTCATCAAAAAAATGTTAACATCGAGTACGTAGTCAAAAATTGCTATACTCTGGCTTTTAAATTTAAATCATTTTTACACTTAAAAGACAGCTATTGAGGATATCTAATAAATTGGTTAGTTTGATTGTGTATTAATGAGATATTCATTTCTGTGCATCAGCTTGAGAGAGGTATTCGTGATTTAGATCGACACCGACGCAATGATCAGATCAATGTTCGACGAAGGTACAAAAAAAGATGTGTTGATGTTATGAATATTAGTTGTGCTGGGGATCAAATCTGACGGTGGTAGACATTCCGTCCCGATACGGTAGAATGAGCCAGAAGCCAAACTGGAATTAAAGTCGAATAGAATTTTAGAAAAAGCAGATCAAATCGAGTGAAAATCTATTATTCGTTTTGAGTGTAGGTATCTGCTCATCAACCGATCTTATGAATCTAACACCCACAACCATGCCCGATACTCTTTTTTTTCGACAATCACTCTATTTATTGTGACGAATTCGCCATGAGGTGCTGACTACCTTATCTTACATACACAGTGCAATCTGTCCTGAAGGACTCTTACACGGAAATCAACAGTACAAATGACAATTGAGACTCAGGCGGGATGACAATAGTGATAGTAATTACTTTAGCTAAAAACAAATTGGCATAGATCGTAGAAAAAGGTGCGACAGTCTTTGTTGAGGAACGAGGACAGACGTTTGTTCGGTCTGTCTTTTGGTATTCGTCGTAGGTATACTCGATACTCTTTATGATGACTAGGTCAATGACGATGTGACGTATCTTTGTCATGATCTTCGCCAATCTTAGAGTGTATGTGAGAAAGAGACTACCTTTCGAGGTATTGCAAGACTTGAACGATCCCCATGTTGCAGATAAAATCAAAATATACGATACATATGTAAAAAAAACGAAGAAAGGAATCGATTTTTCCGTTGGTGAACTCGAGTATGGTACATATTGACTTCCCGCATTTTTTGAGAACAAAGTCAAAACAAGAAGAGGCTGGAACATTTAATTTAGAGGTTTTATACGTTGTGCCTGCTTTTAAAAGTTTAAATTGAAAATGGAATATAGGGCTTCAGTCGTTCCATAGTCTATAGAACGTCGTTCTGGCGAACCATCTCTTCAGAAAACATTATTGCACTCGTACTGGAGCATGTTCCGTCAAAAATCGTTGCATCCCAATATCGAGAAAAGGAAACAAAAAATAGAAACAAGACAATGAACCAAGATACGTGACTTTTTGTTTAAACAGAAATCTACAACGCGAACAAAGTACGATGATTAATGTACATCAAGAAAAAGTCAAGATAATGTTCATCCGAAGAAATCATCATTCAGCGGACCTAATGCTTGTTCTTGTGATGATCAACCTTGGCAGCATGATCGTGTTCCTTGTGCTTAGGTTTGCCAGCAGGGACCGCTGCATCGATGTGCTCATCCGGTTTCACAGCTGAATCTTTTGCTTTCTCGGATTTGCCATGGACTTTCTGGCCTTGTGGTGGCGTCGTGACTTTTTCAACACCTGCTTTGATTGGTTCCATCGTTCGATTTCTATAAGCAAAACAAAAGTTCTGATTGCTTGTAAGACAAGAATCGAAAGCTTCTACTTACATAGTTAGTCGTGAGAGTAGTGAGAGTAGTTGTTCGAAATGAATGTGTATGCGCACTCGTGATAGAACTAGCCTTTATATATAGTGCTTGGAAGGGAAGAACATTCTGCTTCTTTTATTTTCTCTCTCTCTCTCTTTCTATCATTGTGCTCTAGCTGCCTATAGTCCTCTTCGCTGTCGTTTCTCTTTTACGCAGCATAGAAAGCAAGAGAACGAGGTTCATCAAGCACATTTATATACGGGATACTTTAGTGCATCGTTCTCTTTGGGAGTAAAGTCCATTTCCAAAAATTGCAGTCGAGAAAAACAAGTGGTGCTTCTCCGATAGAGTTTTTTAAGTACCATACGGAAGGATGGGATGCCAATCAGTCACTTTTTCACTTTCAATAATAAATATGAAATCATCGAAGAGGTGTAGAGAAAATGAGTCAAATTTTTGTTGTGTTGTTGAATTTAGGGATGTTACTTTATTTTTATTGTTTACTTATAATAAAGAATAAATATAAATAAAATCTTCATCTTTATCTTTATACAATAAAGAGAAGTAAATCCTTTCTTTTTGAACAAAAGTAAATAAATAAACGGCATTTTTATTATTTAAAAAATAAAGATAAATGAATTCTCTATTTTCAAAATTAATGTTAATATAAATCAAGTCTTTTTCAGTGAATATTTTATTTTTTATTTTTTATGACTCCCATGCAATGTAAACCGCACAAAAACCGCTGGTATACCGATGGTATAGCTGAGGAGTTTACCGGTTGTTTTTGATGAATCTATATGATATTTGTTTTGGTTACCTGTTGCAATTCTGATTTAAATAAGAAGTTTGTGCATTACTTTATAAATTTATTTGTATTGTATAGTAAAAAAATACACAAAAAAAAATGACGAATGGTGTCACACGTCTTCAAAAAAAAATTTTTACACTAGATATAGAATAAAAAATAAAATTAGAGCCAGCACGAACTAAAATAAATAAAACGAATAAGAATGAAACACGTTATTGTTTGGTTTTACTTATTCAATGAATTTGTTTCTCCGATGTTTAAATGCAAATATCTGAAAAGAGAAAACTAATAGAAAACTGTCTCATTATATTTAATCTATAAAAAATAATGAGCGAAATCCATTTATAGCACACGACTCCGTCTTACTACTACACCGTAGCATTATAGCACTTAAAATAAGTACATGGCAGTAAGCTACGGTTTAGATTCTAAATCATCATCCCTCGGCCAGCTAAAAAAACCATTTCACAGCGCCATCTATCAAATATTATATTGTATGAACTGATTTTTAGTGTTACTCACTCAGCGATGTGAATAGCAGGTGTACCTAGCATAATCAATGTGTGCAGAACCCTTGCTAAGTCTGGAGTACACGCTGTTTCGCACGCTACTGACAAAAACAAAGTGTTCTCAGAAGACTGCCGACAAAATTAATACTATGGGTTCTATCGAAAAGTCTATTTTTATATGAATTAATTCTAATATCAGTGGATGTGTAAAGCTGACTTTGACCGATACGAACTTTGTTCTTCATTTTTACTATCGACTAGTGCTACTTTTCGTATTTTTTTCTTACATAAAGTATTCACCATATTTTTCGTTCCTCTTTTAACATGAAGCGAATAGTTTGTTTAGCAGATATCAAAATGAACTCGTGGTTTTCCAGACTATACCGTACGTTTCGATATATACACTATGGTGTCGTTTGGTTACAAAAGTAAAGTGTACCGATACGCTTTGTTGAATAAAACAAAGTGCACGAAACCATTTTGTTTTCTAATTCCATTCGAAACGCTACTACTCACACTCTCATAGCTCTTTTTTCAATAAAATTGTGTGATATATACTGACAACAATATTTTGAATTAATTACTGAGTAAACCGTTAATTACCATTAGAACCAATCAGTGATATTGAAACCGGTGAAAACCGTCGGTTAAGCCTGGTCTACTGGCAGCTAAATTGAAACCGCGAAAAGTAGGTGGTATCTGTATAAAAGAGATGACATGGGAATTCAAAAAGAATTATAATAGAATGAATATATAAATAAAGCGTCAACCAAAGTTTTTTGCATATTTTTTTTCACTCAACAGTTTCATTTTTAATAACTTCCATATTGAAGTGATACAATAATCTGAAAGAATATTTATTAAAGTATCCTAAATATGCGTCTTTTTTCATATCACGGAAAAAATCCTTTCTATTATCTTTAAATTATATGGATAAAGATTGTATTTACATTTATTTTACAAAGTAAAGATAAAGTAACAACCCCAGTTGACTTTGCTTTGACTCGAAATAAATGAATCAATACATTCGAAAGAGCACATGTTTACAACAATCGAATCGCATTAGGCATTTCTTTTCTCTCCCCCCTTTGAATAAGGGCTGATTTTTTTTCCAACCAAAAGGCATTGTCAACATTCGATTCTATAAACCCATTTAATCTAACTAGCTTTGCAATGCATCTATAAAATTAACTTGCAAAGACCACCACCCTAGTGAAATGTCTTATAAGCAAAATCTGGGCCATGATATAACGTACAGAAATGTTAATAGATCTTAGGTACATAGAATTTTGGTGAGGTTGTGAGTGAACGTTCGAAGAACATTCTCACTTATTCACACCCTCTTGATACACCGCACAGCCACTTATCTTAGAGGGATATTGAGATATTTTAATATTTCTATTACTCCATTGATGAAATATACGATACAATAGAATCGTTTTGTTATTTTTTGTGACCATTTTATATAATGCAGTTGGTTGAAGAGAGAGGGGCTGGCTGAGGTTGATAGCAATCAAATTAATAATTCCTGCTCCTCCGCAGTCAGAAAGATAATTCACTAACAATGTATGATAGTCAAAATACTGAATGAAGGAAAAGCAAACTCGTACCGTACAGTATCTGAGTCCATCCATATCTCATGGTGAAAATATCAAAAGTAATCATTGGCAATTATGAACTATCCTGATTATCAGAAAATCAGTCTTCCCTTGAAAGCATTCTATCAAATCAAAAGCACGACCACGATACTATTCTAGGATGGAAACCACTTTTAAATACTTAGGGTAAGTTCGATAATGTTTTCATTGATTTTTATCTCTTCCTTGTATGGTGACGAATCCGAGGAATAGTTGACAGAGACAACTGAGTATGTAGATGACAATTCAATGAAAGACAGGTAGAATGAAGAAAATTAGAATATTTTGTCCTTGCGAGCAGAAAAATTCTGATACTGTAGTGCAAACTAACATGGCAATACATGTGCATAGAAGTAAGAAATTCTCTCACAAAAAAATGTATTTTTTGTATTTATTCAAATGTATAATAGTTGACTTTTTGTTTCAGATCTATCGTGAAATGAACTCTGTGTGCTGTATGTGACATTTATGTTTCTTTTCTTATTTTTTCTTCTCTTCTGGTTACAATATTTATATATATTTGTGTGTGCAATAGTAGTTAGTTGATTTGAAAAAGAGAGTACACAAATATTTTTTTAACGAATCTAGAATGCTCTTGATGGAAACATTGAGAGGTTGAGCATAAAGCATAGTCATTTGAAAGAAAATAAAAAAATGTTCTACACCTCCGTAATCCTTTCGATGCAGATAATTATTCTAATTCTGAATGAAATCTCAAAAAATCTCGCTTTTTTTCTCTCTTTTACGATGCACTTTAGAAGATCAGATGAAATCGAGCTCTGGTTACACTAGTTCAGTGCGAAAACAGATTTTTATAGCGAAGAATGCACACACTCTTCTACACATTCATTTGAGATATAGGGAGTAAGCAGAAAATTTAGCGAGTCCAAAACTTCTCTTCTGTGCTATTCATGGCGTCAATATATTGTAATAGAGGATCGAATGTATTAGAAGGGAGTTTAAATTAGTTAATATCACCATTGGCAGTTTAGTTTCCAAGCTCAATTTGTTTCTCTGTGAAGACAACAAGCAAGAGGTCATCAATTCTTTTAAGCGGAATACTCGTAATAAACATCTCACACTGAGAATGCCTATTTGAATGATACAACTATGTGAATCCGACTAACTATATTGGAATCCACTTCATCTAACTATGACCATTTAGAGGTTTAGAACAGTAAATGTGATGATTAAAAGTTAGTAACTACCATATTTATGATTCACTTCTCAAATAGTCATTCCGAAAAGTCTATTTGAACATAGTTTTATTCTACTATTAAGGGGTATTGCTCATTACGACTGTAGACAATCGAATCTAGTCATAATAAAGATTAAAAAAATTCATCACCAACTTTCTTTCTTTTTAATCTAGTAACAAGTATCATGATACTGATTTTGCAATGAATCGAATTGATATTATACCTAATACAATACAGGAATTTTGACTACTTGAATTGATTCAAATATTTGGTTAGTATTGTAAGTCTTCAATTATTTCAAGACAAATCTTTTTCTTGTATTTAGACCGGCGTAATAAACAAGTGCAATTCCAGCATGAAGAAATGGATTATTTATTGGATAAATGAAACATATGTATTGAATATTAAAAAGCAAACATTTTGCTCCATAATAACACTAAAATGAAGATTACCTATGTAACAAAATTAATAAGTTTAATTATATTTTTGTTTATTTTTTACTTGTATATATTAGTTGGTTTCTATGCATATCTTGGCCACGATGGGATAGGTTTGTAAATTTTCTTGGATACTAGTGTGTAATGAGACGAGCGTCATACTGCTGCACATGCAATTTCATCTAGTGTTTTTTAATGTCAAATATAAATTTATTTTAGCAATGCATCGCTCACTGAAAGAAATATGATTAATATTTGCAATATTGATCATTGATCATATTGAACAGTGTCTATTTATCAAAAATACTTGATACTACAGATTGAAGAATTTCTCAAGTTAAATTATATTTGCTAGAGACTGTATTGAGAATTTTGAATATGATTGATAAATTGTGTTTCTTGGGTTTCTTGAGAGTCTAATTTAGTTTAGTCTAGAATTTCGTTGTTTTTATTCTTATTATTTTTCTACAATATATTTTTTCTTGCATAGAAAACACAGGATGATATACGGTAAACAGTCTACATATTAATTATTAATTTGAAAAATACTGGTAAAGACAAATGAAAATGAACAGCTAGATTTCAGATGAAAAATAAAGATGAGCGACAAAGAAAAAGTCTACACATCCACAATCTCTTTACTGAATTTTAACATATTCAACGAGGACGAACTGAACTACCACGAACAGTTGATGTTGCTCGGATCACTGTTGACTCTCGAATTTCACGCTAAAATGATCATAGAAAAAAAAATCAAGTCTTATGTGAAAAGTTAAAAACGAAAAAACTAATTTCTATACGTACGCCTGGTGAAGTTCGACTCACACTAACAGATGTACGACTTTTAGCACGTAATTTGCCTAATTGATTTTCTGCCATATCGGCGCGTTCAGCTGAATCCTCTATAAAATGATTTAAATGAGATACAATCTTTGCTTTATTTGAGTTTTGTTTATCTCATACCGAGCTCTGTTTGAACTTTGCGAAATTTAGCCAAATTAATTGCGGCAATTTCCTCTAAATTTATAATATTAATAATAGATTTAAATATTCCTCGATACAAACCAGCTTCTTCAACTTGTCGTTTATAGACTTTGATCTTGCTTTGCAATTTTTCTGTAAGATCTTGTAAACGTAATTGATTTTTACGGTCTTCTTCAACTTGAAATGCTAATTCTTTTAATCGTCGATCATTCTTACGTAATTCTTTCAATGTTTCTTGATGACGATGTTGTTCTAGTTCGTTTTCACTTTCTAATTCATGAATCTAAATTATCAAAAATTCGATTTATTATTGATTGCTTTTGTCTTGTCTCTACATACACGTTGTTCAAGTTTGGCAATAATGCGTTTACCACCTTTAAGTGCATTAGCTTCAGCTTCATCAAGACGTGTCTGAAGATCTTTAATTTGTTGTTCAAGACCTTTACGAAGTCTTTCGACTTGTATTGCATGTTCTTGTTCTTGCCGTAATTCTTCAGCGAGGTGAGCAGCATCGGCAGCTGAATGAGAAAAGGACTTTTGGAAAATTTGAATCCTTACGAAAGAAAAACAACTAACCAGCTTTCTTGCCACGTTCTTCGCTATTTTTAAGTTCAGCAACAGCTTCATCTAGATCGGCCTGCATAGCAGCAACAGACGATTCGAGTTGTCGTTTTATTGATGATAAATTAGCATTCTGTGTACTCAATTCACTAATACGATCAGCTGCATCATTTAATTCATTTTCAGCTGCACGACGTGCACGTTCAGCTTGTTCCAAGGCTGTTCGTAATTCTTCGAGCTCACCAAGAATAAGATTCACACGACGTTCAGCGGCAGCAGCAGCTTCTCGTGCTTCGTCACGTTGTCTTTGTTCATCTTCAATTTGTTGTTGTAATTCGCCGACAGTTTGTTGTAATTTTTTAAGTGCTTTCTGTAGATCAACATTACTACGATTTGAATGATCAAGAGCAATTTCAAGTTCATTGATATCCGATTCAAGTTTCTTTTTCTAGACAAAAGAAAACAAAATATGAGGGAAAGAAACAATGCGTTTTCTTTGGCGTGTTCGATACCTGTTTGAGTGCTTCCGCTTTAGCTCTTGATTCTGCTTCCAAACTAGCTTGCATTGATTCCATGGCACGTGCATGATTACGACGTGTAGTTTCGAATTCTTCTTCTTTTTCATGTATACGACGATCGATTTCTTGACGTACTGTACTCAATTCCATTTGAACACGAATAACTTTAGCTTCTTCTTGTTCAAGAGCAGCTTCTGCCTCTTCCAATGCAGCTTGAATTTCTTCCTTTTCCATTTCGGCACGTTTACGCGCTTTATCTAATTCATGAAGACTCTTTCCACCTTCACCCAATTGATCCATGAGATCCTAAAAATCAAAACAACTTCAACTACATTCAATAATGACATTCACTATTGTTGTCACCTTGATTTCTTCGGCCAAGTTTTTGTTTTCTTTACGAAGCGCTTCAATTTGTTCATGAGATTCTTCGTATTGTGTTTTAATTTTAAATAATTCTGTTGAAAAAAGACGTGCTTCCTTCTGTGATGCCTCTAATTCAACTGTAATATCTTCACATTTTTGCTTCCATTCATTAATTAATTTATCAAATTGTTTCTGTTTCTTATCCATAGCAGAAGCATCTTGATGGAGAGAAAAAAAGAAAATAGATTTTTTTGTTTCGTGTTTATTCATGGAGAAATAATCCATTAGCTTACTAGCATTAGCACGTTCAACATCAACCATAAGATCTTCAACTTCACCTTGTAAACGAGCTTTAACTTTTTCTAAAGCATTACATTTGGATAATGCAGCTTCAACTTGTTCTTCAGCTTCTGTTAATTTAGCGGCTAATTTACGTTTGGCTTCTTCCAGTTCTTCAGCACGAGCCAAACCTAAAACGACGACATCACTATTGTTCTTGATCATTGAATCAACACAAAAAAGACATATTGTGGCTTATGTTAATGTCATATTACTGAGACAGCTCGGATCGAAAATGATATTGACACTTAGTGCGTTTCAACAATAATGCATTGCAACTCTTGATAGCAGGTGTATCTATTAACCCCGCAAGCACATGATACATGTGATTCGATTATTAGACAGACTATTTAGTCATGCTTCACTGTTCTGTTTGATCCACTTCTGATTTATGCTTGATGTCATTTTGACTAGCATAACATTCCTATAAATTTCACTAGCAAACAAATGAAAATGGAGACGACGCCATTCTCAGTAATTGATGGTTTCATAGTGAGGAAGAATCCACGCAAAGATATTTCTAATAGTTACTATTGTCACCCGAGTACACATCCTCTTCTGAATCGACTGATAAAATATGCTGCTTATAAGTCTGAGTTTTAAGAATAGAAGAATACAAGAAGAAGTATCTCACCGATTTAAATAATTCCTTGTCAATTGATATTACATTCTGGTTCAATAACATCTCTATAGAAAAACTTCGATCTAAAAATCTATGTAAATGAAGGCGTAAGGAATACACACTGTCTAGGGAAAAAGCTGCTTATATGGCATAGAACATTTATAAAAAAAGAATATATATTGAATATCTCATATCTAGCAGCAGTAAGGTTGGCAAAACCGTCTCAATGCTCGAAGAATGAGAGTACAATTCAACAGTATAAAATATCTCAACTAGCTAAAGAAATTATTGAAATCAAAATGCAACTCTCTAGTAAGTGCTTTGATTAGAATGGAGCCCTTGAAAATGATCATCAAATCAATCAATCACATAGCCAGAAATCTTTTCAGGAACATACTGATTAGATTGAAAGTTATTTCAGTTTCCACGGAAATTGTGTGCCTATTTTTGTACTATCTCGAATAGTTATTAACTAAAGGAGATACTTGTTGTATTCTGGTAGAACAAATCTTAATGGGTTTTTCATGTTCTCAATTACTCTAAAAATTTGGAAAATAATTTCTTTTCCTGCGATGTAAATATGCATCTTGTATTTCATGTTTCATGATTTTTCCTTTAAATTTCTTTCAATATTATGAATTTTTACGGCGTATGCTCATCGTTTCTAAATTAGATTACCTTCAGATTCATAACGAGATCTCCATTGTTGAACTTCTGAACCGAGTTTTGCAACTTGTCGTTGAAGTTCAGCTTTTCCTTCTTGTTCTTCTTCGAGTTGTTCCCGTGTTTGATCAAGATCAGAAGATAGATTACGTAGTTGAGATGCTTAAATAGAGACAATATGAGAATAAAAAATACAGACTGAAATTAAACTATCGAACGCCAATAAATTGCAGAAACAAAAACTTACTGATAGCGCTTTTACCACGTAGTTCTTCATCTAAGGCACGTCGAGCTTCATCAGCTTGTTGTTGTAATGTAGTTTTTACTTTTAGTAATGTACTAACTTGATGTTCGAGATCTTCGATTTGTTTCACTAGCTCTGAATTTTCGCCGAGTAATCTTGATTTTTGACCAGTAAGATCATTAACTTGTTTGAAACTATCATCAAGTTTTAATTGTATTTCACTTAATTGTTGTTCAAGTTGTTTTGAAAGCTTTTCAGCAGCTGCTTTACCCTTTTGTGAATGATCAAGTTGTCCACGTAAATCATCAAGTTCAGATTTAATATTTTGTTTATCTTTCTCTAATTTATTTTTTAATTTTTGTAATTGATCAATTTGTTCACCCATTTCTGAAAATAATGACAATAAATATTACGATGGAATAAATCGTTCAAAGAACATGAAAAGAAAGAGAAATTTTACCATTCACAGCATCTTGATGTTTCTTTCTTAGTTGTGCAGCTGTTGCTTCATGTTGAAGATTGGCTTCTTCTAAATCACGACGAAGTTTAGCTAATTCACTTTCACGTTTTTTATTCATTTCAACTTGTGTTGTTGTCGCACCACCAGCTTCTTCTAAGCGATCGTTAACTTCATCAAGTTCTCGTGCTAAATCTGCTCGTTGTTTTTCTGTTTTCGTTCTAGCTTGTCGTTCATTTTCAAGTTCTTCTTCTAATTCTTCAGTACGTGCTTGTAATTCTTTTATCTTTTTACCAAGACTTGTTGCTTGTCCTTGTTCGTCTTCAAGACGTCCACCCATCTGTTGTATTTCTTGATCTTTACGTTTAAGATTTTCTTCTAACTCACGCTTTGCTTTTTCCAAGTCTTCCATTGTGCCTTGTAATGATTTAAGATCAGTCTCTAATTTACGCTTTGATTTATCTAAATCGGCACGACCTTTCTTTTCACGTTCTAAACTATCTTCTAGTTCATCTAATGTTTGTTCAAGTTTTGATTTAAGCTTGTTTAAATGATTAACTTTATCTTCTTCAGCTTGTAATTGTTCACTCGTTTTCGTATTTTGCTCTTCAAGTCGTTTACGCTCACGTGTTAATTTCGCTATTGTTTCATCTTGTTGTGCCATCTCATCTTGTAGTGTATGTATTTGATTATCACGTGTTTTACATTCATTTTCGGATTTTTGTAAACTTAAACGCATATCATCAATATCCTTTTTTAAGCCATCAATATCATGTTCAAGTTTTTTCTTTTTAGCATTTAATTCAGCTGAAACTTCTTCTTCTTCACTAATACGATCATCCATATCTTTAACTTGTTGTTCTAGATCAGCTTTTTGTTGTACTAAACGTGTAAGACGTTCTTCAACACCAGATGTATTTGCTCGTTCAGCTTCCAATTGTAGATATACATCATTTTTCTCTTAAGAAACAAAAAACAAAAGAATCATTGAAATCGATTCGTTTTGAGAATTGATTAAATACCTTTAATTAATTTAGCATTATTTTCTTCGGTGTCTTTACGTAATTTTTCTTCTTTATCAAATGCTTCTTTGAGTGCCTTATATTCATCTTCAAGTTTTTTCATTTCTTCTTCTTGTCGTGCAACAGATAATAGTGGTTTAACTTTCGTATATAATTTCCACCATGGCCAATTACGTAGTGATAAATATTTACGAACGTTACGTTGTAAAATTCCCAATGCTAAACGTTGATCTAACATTTTCTTGTACTCTTTACGCATTATATAACCACGAATTTGACCTTGTAATGTTGCAATAATTTTCGATAATGCTGCATCACGCATATCTTCGAGTTGACCTAGGACACCAGCTTTGAAGAATACTTTGGTAATACCCAATCGATAGAGTTCATCCGATAGTTGAATATCTTTAATAATGTTTTCGGTTGCTTTTTTAGCATCAACAAATCCTTTGGGTATGGCATTCGGAGCTAATATTGAATAGCGTTGTTTGAATTCCGAATAAATCATACGATTTGGAAAACCTTTACGACAAATACGAATACCTTCAAGCACACCGTTACAATGTAGTTGATGAAGTACCAAATGTGAATCAAGTATTCCTCCTGTTTTAACTTCATTTGGAATAATACAACGAACGAAATGGGGATGAGTTTGACGTAAATTTGTCATCAATTTATTCAATTGTTCCTGAAACAAAGAATGAAGAAAAATAACATAGGAAATTTTCTATGTTTTTTAAAGGAGACTTTGCAATTCAAGTGACTAACAAGAAAACTTTCAAGAAATCAATCTATGCCTTTGAAAAGAAGTTGTTGATTTATTCAAGTCAATTTAAAACAGATTCATTTCTATGAAAGAGAACAATAAAAGATGAAAAAATAGAAATTCTAACTGAAATATTTCATCTATCAATAAATCTGATGATTCTTGGATTTTCATAAAACTAATCATATTTTTTTATGTTGTTGGCCGAAACATTTGAAGAGTATATGCTAGAGATGTTAGGATCTATCTACGAGCGAACTTCTAATATAGTATTATTTGATTTTTCTAGTACATATTTTAAAAGAGTGAAAAATTTTGTTTCACAATAGAAATTTAGTTCTGAAGTCTCATAGGCATTGACATTTTTTCAAGTGTCTTCAATACAAATTCAAACGACGGTTATCAAACGTATTTCTTTTCTACCAAAATTTATTGATAATCATAATTGATCCTTATACCACGTATCTCACCAAATATACATAGAACTAGATTTAAAATTGAACAGATTTAGATTAGCTATTGTGATAGTATAATCGAAAAATTCAAATCAATGTATCTTTTAATAGAATCATGTAAAATACATTGCTTCTCTGTTGATTTGATTTGATTCCTTGTCAATAAGCTCTGACTTCAGTATTTCTCCTAAATTTATGCAAGACTAATAATTTATAGGTTATTGTTTGACTTATGGTTATGAAAAGTAGATTTCTCCAATAGATTATAAATTCATTCACGAAAAAGCAGTCCCAATAGATTCAATAGAACTTACACGATGAGTAGCTGAAATAGTTTGCATACTGCCACCTTTCTTCTTAGCTCCAGCTTTGCCACCACCACTACCTTCCTCTTCAACAACATCAGCATAAAGATGACCTAACATGCTATTCTTTGATTTAGCAAAAAGAGTAGCTCTAAAAGAAAAAACAAATTTTTTATTGACAAATCAAATTTCAAGCTTTCTTCGAATTCACATACACAGTTGTATTAATAGGATCTTTATTCTTTTCAAGCCAACCTGTTGCTGTATATGGCACAGAACCAGCATAATGATGAATTTCAAAATGTGCTTCTGCTTTGCCTTTAGCTGGCTTGGGTTTACCGAATTGTGGATGTTTACCCAAATGATTGTTATAAAGTTTCTCAACAAACGTTTTGTCTGTTGCTTTTGGAACAATACATTCTTCTTCAAGTATAGATAAGATACCCATCGGCTAATATCAAATTAATACATAAATAATGTAAGATTCTTATGATGAAAACTACATGAAAAATCTTACTTTCTCGATAAGATCGATACATGCTTGTAAATCCATACCAAAATCAATGAATTCCCATTGAATACCTTCTTTCTTATATTCTTCTTGTTCTAATACGAACATATGATGGTTGAAGAATTGTTGAAGACGTTCATTTGTATAATTGATACACAATTGTTCGAATCCATTGTACTACAATACGAACAAAAAGAAATATTTTCACATGACAACAGACAAAGAAATCCATTATTCATATACATCGAAAATTTCAAAACCGGCAATATCAAGCACACCAATAAAATATTGTCGTTTAGCTTTCACATCCAAAGTTACATTGACACGTTCGACTAACCAACAAAACATACGATAATAGATCTACAAATTTAAAATCGTATTTATTGTAAGAAAAATTCTAAAACATGAAAACATACCGATTTCGAAAGAGCACCAATCGAATTGACGACTTGATCTTTGTTTTGACCTTTGCTAACATATTCATTACCAACCTAGATTAATATTAAATAGTCAATTAGTAAGATATGTTTTTCTAAAAACAAAATTCGAAAACAATCCTCTAACCTTAATACGTGGTTTGAGTAAACCTTTGATAAGTTCAGCTGCTTCAATACCAAGGAGATGCGCAACTTTTTCACATTCTTCTGTGCCTTCGGCTTCAGCTTGTTCTTCACGTGGTCGTTGTTTCCATTGTGAATTGCCGAAATGCATGATAGCTGCCGTACATTTGTACATGCTAAGTTTTTCTTCCTATTATTTAGAAAGAAAACAACAACATTTTCTCGATGATTTCGGTTTATCATTCAGTTGTGCACAAACTTTCGTAAAACCAAGAATATCAAAAGCTTCATCAGTAATTCTCATATCCTCAGCATCATCGACATTGTCAATAGTAAGAACACCTTGAGATACATAGTGATATTTTCCTGGATCGTTAACAATGAGACATTCCTCTGAAAATTAAGTGTGTTTTTTTTTACAAGTGTCTGTTTGAAATTTTCTCATTCAATCTTACTATGATATTCCGGAAAAGCATTCGAACACATTTGATAGAAAATATGATAGGTACGTTCAGCTATAAGAAATGACTTAGTTATTTCGATACAATGAAAACAATAATAATATAGTACCTGGTTGCTAGAAAGAAATTGAAATGTATGTTAAAACTAGGTTTAATTTTTCAATAATTATTCATTTTACCTGAAAGATGACACGAGCTTTTTCGAGTAAGTACACTTCAATATCTGCACCAGCAATTTTACCGGAACTACCAAAGTGTATTCGAATAAATTTGCCCTAGAATGAAGATCGAAAGATAAATAATACAATTACACAGTATTCTATTTATCTTAGCATATGTTTTATATAAACAGCCAAAACGACTAACGGTCAAACAGCATGAATGAAGTAGAGCGTTCAAATTTTCGAAGATGAAACAACAGATCTGAGTCATTTAAAATTTTTATGTAAGCTTTCGTAGATCCTACGTTGATCTATTTCGTTTCTTTTAATAATTACTAAACTAAATGATGGTTACCAGCAAAAATGCAGTTTTTTTTATTTAAAATTAGCTTGAAAAGACTCTTTTTCTCTTATCCTGTTTCGTTGATGCAAACATTTTTAACATTTAAAATAGAACTGGTAGCTTGAAATAAAAAAGAACATTGCTATTTTGATATCCCAAGTTATTTTTCCAAATGCGAAACTAAATGTTCAACCTTTAAAAACATTATTTTGAAAATTCATTTCTGTGCTTCACTTAAATTTTTGTCAATAGTTCACTCATTTTTCAAGCTGTCAAAGTTTTCTTTTAATCAGAAGATAGATCTATCTTTCAACTATAAAACTATATCTGACAAAATCCATGAACATGGACTAATTAGCAGGATTTATCACTTCTTCTGTATCACCCGAGAACAGAGGGCCTTTTTCTTCTGTGCGTTACTGACCCATTTTTCCTCATAAAATCCAAGCAACGAAACAGCTGAAGATCAAATTTTCTAGTATTGTAGAATTTTCTTACTAACATATTTCTTAAAAATTACAAGTCTATCGAAGGGGGAAACAGCTGATTTCTGATTTCTGTAATTTTTTTCATTTTTTTGATTTAAATCAATTGATTTTAACCAGGAAAATCATAAAAATCACAGAAATCAAGAAAATCGGATTTAAACTGTCCCTCTCTAGATTGATATTTCGAACATCAAGGATACCAAATTTAATCATTTCAATCGAGTCACGGATGTTTTTTATTTTTCTGCTTTAAAATTGATTTAAAATTTAAAAGAATCAGCTGTTTCTCCCTTGAGTCTTTCCCTTCGACCATTCTATAGATACAGGTATTCTAAAATGCAAAAAATGTCTGTGTGTTACCTGCGTGTTACATGCAAAATAGAATCGAGTCAAATTTCCTACTGATTCAGTCTTTTTATGGATACTAATCAATAATTCGTGGACATTATTAGATTCCCAAAAATCTGTTTTCTGAAGTTTCGCTCCAATGAGACGATGCTGCTTTTTTTAAAATTAACAGATCATATAAAGGCTTGTTAATTATTTCCAAATACTTTAAAGTGAACAGTATACAAATAAACTTATTTGTAAATTATGCGACTTTGCTAGAGTAATATTTTTGATACCTTCTAGTAATAACCTATGCTGAAGGTGTCGATGCTGATTCATCTTTTATTTAACCACATCTACCTACGTCCCTCATCTTTATTCTTGGATATTCACATCCATCAATATTTCACCTTTTAGGATTCTCATTGTTTCCTTTTCTCTACATTTTTCGTTTCAGTCAAAGCTTACATACATTACCAATTTTTACTCATGTTTAATCAATAAAATTATATTTCAACACGCAAAAATGTAATTTAACTTACGAATCGAGATGAATTATTGTTACGGGTTGTTTTAGCATTACCAAAAGCTTCGAGTACAGGATTTGATTGAACGATTTGATCTTCAAGAGTCATTGACTTCTATAATGAATAAAAATCGTTTAGTAAACATGTGCTTATCAATGCATAAATTCAAAGTTCTTTATTAACTCTTACTTCGGGTTTACTTTTCTAATCCCTCAGAGTTGTCTACGATCGTTAGAAAACAAAAGATGGTCTTTGAAAATCATTATTGCTTACGAAATACTGATGAGAAACAAATGAGTACGATTGGTCAATCGTTCAATAGGATGGTGAACATCAAGTATGACCATTCTAGATGTATTACCTTTCCTTCTTCTTTTTTTGCACTTGCAGCAGCAACCAATGCAAAATATTGAATGACCTTCTTAGTATTTTCTGTCTTTCCAGCACCGGATTCACCTGTGATTAACATCGATTGATTTTCACGGTCTAAACAAAGTAAATCGGACCTATAAATATCAAGTTTTTTTTTCCGTTATCAACTATTGTTGTGTGCTTGTCAACATTAACTCGTTCAAGATCAATTTCGATTGCTCGAACAAATTTTCGAATGTTCATTTTTTTTCTTCTTTTTATTGATTTCTACGAAATAGTTATCTGGGAGTTAGTTAATCTTTGTCAATCAACGTCATGTCGACAGTAAACAAACTTTTGTCATTAATTAATTTTTATCGTTGTCAATGAATATTAATTTGCTGGTGTTGGCAGTGCCCGTATATTAGATCCAACGAGGAAATGCCTATTTCTCCTAGTTCTCAGTTCTTCTTTCATTTACTCTCATACATCATCTTACTATTTCTTCTCATTTACTGTTGAAATAGTGTTGTTGTTGATAGGTAGCAGATTATCTAAATGTCTATTCTCCTACAGTATATCTTGTACAAGAATAAGTAAAAGAATGTTAGCTACCGAGTCTAGAATGTCAGGTATAGAGATAGTCAGTACTCATCTGATATTATTATTTAAAAACTAAAATACCAAAGTTTTATAGAGATTGTTTTTTGTTTACTTACCACGAAGCATATTTGAATATGCATTATCAGAAATAGCATATAAATGTGGTGGTACTTCAGTACGTTTTTTACCACGATACATTAGCACAACCTTCAAGGTGTAGATTGGTAAACGTTTGTACGGATTGATAGCAACACAAAACAAGCCTGAATACGTCTAGAATATCAAATAATTTGAATAATTTAGTAAATCAACATTATTAAATAGTATACTATAAAATACGTACATAAATGAGCCATCGTCCATAACGATCACGTAAATTATGCAAGACAGAAGCATCATTCAAGTAAGTTAAATTAGCCATATCATCGCAACAAGTAAATTTAGGTGGATTCATTTGTTGAATGTCATCTTTTTTGAATGTCAATGACTAGATAATATAAAATCAAACATGTCTTGTTCGTCCTTGATAACTTTTTTCTCAATATACATACATCTCCTTTAGCTGTTTTTACAGTTACTTCTTCACCTTTTGTGCTAGTGATATCACCAGCAATGAATGATTCTTTTGGATCGGGTGCCCAACATTGCTTTTTACCATCGAATGGTTGAGCTTGTAGTCTGATACGTTCTTCGGGTGGTAGTGATAAGTATGTTAGTGATTCTTTTAATTCTGGATCATTCGGATCGTAGATAACGCTGTAAAAAGGAGATTCTACATAAGATCTAGTTTCTGATATAACTTACCCTTCGATTGACATGATTGTGTCGTTTTAAAAAGATTACGTCTAGCAAGGTACAAAACGATGAGATACTTCCCTAAATTTGACCGAGAAAGCTATGCGCCGAGTTTTCTCAATTGAATCTAAATAACGTTCGTAGTTTAGCCTAGGCAAAACACTCGTCTAATTCAATAGCAAGTGGTTATATAGCTGCTATTCTGATAGTAAAGAAAAAAAACCATTGTTTTTTTGGTAGGAAACAGATCTATTTTCTCTCCATTTCCCTCTCTCTCTCTCTCTCTCTCATCTTTACCAACCACATAAATAAACTTTCGTTGGTTGGCTAAACTAAATCGGATAGATATCCAAAAGTAGAACTAATCTCTTCTTGACGAACAACAATATTCACTCGTTTTTCTTTTTTTTTCTTTCTCTAACGATGATCGAAAGTAACAGATACTTCAACACTGCTTATAGAATGCTAATGATGATTAACTAGTAAAAAATCATCGACATCTTCTTCTACTTCTATGAATGATATTTATGGTAACATACAAAACAACTAGCCGATAAAATTTCTACATACACATCAAATATTGAATCAGTGGGTTGAGTCCAGGTTTCATATTTGTAGTATGAACAAATCAATATAGAATATCAGACATTCTTGTACATATTTTCCCTATTGAATAATTATTCTAAACATTCTAGTACACAAATAATTCTTCTGTTTTGCAACAGTTCGTTCATAGACTATCTATTCAATAGATCAGTATCAGTACGAATGATTGCGAAACATTGCTAAAGACCAGTGGAGTCTAAAATTAATTCATAAATTTTCGTCAGTCAGTAAAGGATTTTGTTTAATATACAATTAAACATGTTATGTTGATTTATTGATGGGATTCGATGATTAAATCTGAATGAATTCAAAATTAATATCATGCATCAGTTTTCTTCAAATACTTGAAAACATTTGACACCATGTTTTAGAATAGACATGAATCACTTCAAACAATAGTTACGGATGAATTAAAATACCCGAAGATATTCTTTTGACAATACAACATATGCAAGTATGTTGTCGAAGAATCTTTGAAGTTTCATTTGATCAGTATTGATGCATTATGAAGAATAAATAATTATCTAGCTCTATAAATAGAGTATGGATAAGTAAGATTGTTAAAATGTATTAATCCTATATTGTGTGGTAACCTTTGAAAATAGAAAGTAACAAATAGAAATGTAGATTGTAAAAACTTTGTACAAGCATAGTCAATCATATCCAATAAACAAAATGTTTTTTATATCGATTTCTCTAATTATGATGAATACGAAATTTCTCAGAAACTAAAAGCAAGAAAACAACAGATCTATCAACCACTAATATGAGAAATTTCACTGTGTCTCTCTTTCATAATCCATAACGAGACTTGGATTACTCAAATGTTCATTAATATCTTTTCAACTATCTGACGTCGGCATAAAGTCTGTATATGTGATACAACTATTTAATCAATCATAATAGGTACCACCAGTTGTGCTTGAGAAGATCATAGCAATTGATTCGATTAATCATTTTTGTTTATCTTCGATACACATCGTATTTATATATAGGAAATCTAGAAGATATCGATTAACTTTCTAATATTAACAATCCAATGTTTTCAATAGATTCGAATACTTATTGAGAATAGAATTGACATTTTTTTTTGCGTTATTTCTTTTCATGGTCAAACGTTTACTCTCATAATCTACCTAAACTATCGAGCAAGTAAATTTTGCTCGCAGCCATATTCATATAATAAACTTTATCAGTGTTGACGATATGATAGAAATATTAACTTCTTGTGGTATTTTTTTTTACTAATTTGAGCGATGACATATAAATGATCGATGACAAGTCAATGGAAGATTTGTCTCTAATACACTTAAATTACTGTATGACTTGCATCGAACAAAATTTTAACTATGAATCGTTCCGATAAAAGATTATATATAACTAGTGTTGTGTAAAGACGATATCTATGGCGATGTCAACGTAAATAATTTTTCATGAGTCGTAGGATGATATGGATTGTTTCGTCTGCCCAGAAGATTATTTCAATAAAACAGACGATGCAATGCTAACATTATCAAACTATATAGTTTCTATAACCGATAAATTTATAATAAATTATAAATCTTGAAAATAAATAATAAGCGCAAGAATATTCTATGTATCAGAGTGTTTTTATTTTTGTTTCTTAAATTCTTAAGCAAAACTTTGAAAAAAATGTTCTTATTAAGTTTAATCGTATTTACTAATTTATTTTTAATACCTATTTTCTTTTATCCATTTAATATTTGTCGACATTTTATCCATATTGGTCACGAACCATTTCATCCGAAATCCTTACAAACGCATATGTACGAATCATATCTATACGATATTATCGAACAATCGAAATCTTATGTTTATAAGTCATCATCAATGAAGTCTGAAAATATTTTTCAACGTTTATTGAAATTTCTATTTCAAATAAATGCGAATTCATCGAAGAAACTGTTTTATCCAAATTTAATTGAATATACTAGAATGTATTTGTTTAGTTATGATTTATCACCCTTTATTCAGTCATTTTTAACAATGTATATATCATATTTTTTATTGACCTATTTTTCATCACTTGTTCATGTGTATCGTATTTCGTTAAACACACAAAAACAATCTTTATATGATATTCGTCATCGTACTCAACAGCTGATTGAATCGACATATCTACGATGGATTATTCATGCACTCTTTTGGAAATTTATTGGAGTTATTATATCACATATTTTCTATGTTATATCTGTAAAAATTCTAATGCAACAATTATTTATTTCTTATGAACATGTTTATATTAATCAAGATTTAATCTATAGTTCATGGAATTTTCATAAAAATTTTCAAATAATCGTTACATATGAAGGATATAAAGTATTTTTTAGTGGTTTTCTATCACGAATGATTTATGAACTTGGTAAAGTATAATACAAATGAGATAGAATGAATATGTTTTGTTTTGTCATTTGATTGAATTATAATGAATGAAGGTTACACACATGAATACTAAGTCTTTGGAGAAGTTTTCAAATTTTTTACAAGGATTGGTCTTGCAGAAGAATTAAGGCCCCCCCCCCCCTCAAAAAAAGTCGATTTTCGGCAAGAAAATGAAAATTAAGATAACACGATGAGGTGATAGTCTATGTTCTGCTCTTTCAGAATCACTATAGTTTTTTTTCCAAAGACCATTTTTTGACCGAAATTTTTAGTGATCTTTGAGAGATACTCTATGTCAAAAACGATTTTTTTTTAAAATTAGGTCTTTGATCTCTAATTACTGATTAATTAATTAAGCGCTCAGCGTGTGAAGAATTAAAAGTTACGCAGGACGAGATAGGTCAATTTTTTCAAAAACCGCGTGAAAATTGAGAAAATTTAAAAAAACAGCAAAAAATTTTCGAAAAAATGTTTTTATGTTTCTCTCAAAATCATGTTTTTCCATTTTCCATCCTAGTTATTTTGCCTTCAACTATGTTTTTTCGAAAATTTTATTTTACCATTCGATGGAGCATGCAAAGACGCAGAGCACCTCGTGCTCTGATTTTTGAAAAAGTTTTTTTTATGCTCAAAAAAGTTTCCACAACTCAAAGTCCTTGAAAAAAGGCCCAAAAACTGCAAGTGAATTTTGTAGGCGATCTTTTTTGGACATAAAAAAAACTCTTTTTCAAAAATCAGAGCACGAGATGCCCTGCGTCTTTGCATGCTCTATCGAATGGTAAAAAAAATTTTTCGAGAAAACACAGTTGAAGGCAAAATAACCAGGATGGAAAATGGATCATTTTTAACCAGTGTTCACTTTATAACTTCCTTAAACTTGCATATTCCGGGCTGAAATTTTTATCTTAGGCTAGTCGCTCCAGTCCTAACATATCCGGAAAATTTCAGCCGATTTGGACTTTCTTTGACGAAAATCGACTTATGAGGGGGGGGGGGCTTAATACAAAAAATATACCAGTCTTATTTGATAATAAACGTCTTGGTTGCATCTCGACTAACTACTATCGAAATTCTATGATATGATACAGAATTTTGTATTCATATAGATTTTTCTGAGCCGAGAATAACTATTTTAAACCAAACGATAAAATCTTCTATTTTTTTTTGCATCGTTTCAATAAAATTAGTAATAACTTCTGCATATCCAAAGATGAATGAATTGGATTATTTTGTTTCACAAATTATTCTCGAAACCCAATCATTAATAGATAATCTAAAAGAGAATAAATGGATTAACAGAATAAAAACCGATTGCACTTGGATGTTGTTGTTCAACTATTTTCCATTGAAATTCTATATACAACCCGTAAGTTTTTCGTGTAAGAAGAAATCAAATAGATATTCAGCGTCATTTAGTTGTTGATATCAGAATAGTCTTCTGAATGTATAATTGAATATTTCAATGATTTGTCATTTATTATTGCTAGTGCGAAATAATGGTGGTATAGTATTTTCGTACTTTTCTTTGCTAATCCAGATTTGTGCATTCATATTGAAATAATTATCGGTACAATTATTCGTTGTCATCGTTACATCACATAAAAATGACCATTCACAAACAGAGTTTTTATTCATCAGTTCATTGAAGAAAACGATTATTACTTTTGTTATTTTTATATTTTCAACAAAGTTCCGACTATTATCGGTTCAAGAAGTCAAGGCACTCAGTTGTTTTTTGAATCAATTTTGATAGGAACAGGATAGAGACCACTGGTTTTCAACGTTTAATAGCCAAGACCCAGACGTATAATTCTATGAATCAAATCTTTTCTAAGGAAAAATTCGAGGATCGGTTTTCCAGAGGATCTCTGAAAAATCACGCTGAGCTTTTGTAAACTCCCATAGAAGTGCCGTGATTCTTTTACATTTACGCAATCAGTGTGAAAAACTGGGTCGGCTCATGTATTCTTCGAATCTTTCCAGGAATGCATTCTTTTGATAAAAAAATTCACCCCAAGTCCATCGATGTGAAGCTCAAAAAACTAACTCAGCCAAAACGCTGATTGCATTGTTTATTCATTTGCTACTGTATGTTCTAATATGGGAGTTTTCAGAAACCTAGCATGGTTTTCAAAAATTCCTCTGAAAAACAGGTCTTCTGATTTCTCCTTATAAAAATATTTACCGATGAAAGTATGCGTCTGGTTCTTGGCTACCAAAAGGTGAAAACGGCAGGTCTCTATCTTGTTCCTATCAAAATTTATTCGAAAAACAACCGAGTGTCTTGACTCTGAAACGGATAATAGTGGACTACATAATTCAAATTGTAAAATGTGAAATGTTCGAGTTCTCCAACAACTTTAATACATGTAACAATTTATTTAGCAGGAGTAGATCGAGGACTTCTTAATATATCAAATGATTCTACGTAGATTATCGATGATTTCAAGGAGAAATGTAGAATAATCATGATCACCAAACAGGATTCCAAGATGATTGAAGAGAGTTACAGTGTATTTCGTTAGTCTTACCTAGCTAGGAAAAATCGAAATGGTTGTTGTTTATTTTTGAAAAAGGACAACTACATCCCCTGGATCTTGAAAGAATCTACTTGTGTCACGTGGTCTATGGATGACATCAGTTACCTATCTTGAAATATGTCACTACTCTATCATGCAACCAAATAATTGATGTTCATTCTTCCAGAAGAACACATCCGGATAGACAACTGTTTATATATTTGTTCTTTATATGCATGTCGTCAAAAAAGATGTTATAGTCTAGGACGATAATTTATACATGTTCGATAGAAGTTATCAATTGTAGACACTACTGTTTGTCTAACCTTGTTGGGTCTCAAGAGAATTCGTTCATTATAAGAGAAGAAAAGAAAACGATAAAATTTCGAATAAAAATGAAGTATCAAGTTCATTCGTTTCAATTCACTTATCCATAATCAAATTTTCAAGAAACCATTGATTTCTTATATAAACATAAGTGTTTATTTTTGTAGGTATCACTCTATTACCTCGTTTAATTTGGTGGCCATGCCGTTCATTGATATTTCGTTCAACAATAGCAGCTTATTTTCATGCATCATTCGTTGAACTCTATTTTATTCAATGTTTATGCGAAAATTTTGTTCGCTGTTTTTCCATCTATCTTCAAATATTTGCTCGTATGGCAACATTAGATATTGTCAATCAAATGCATGAACATATCAATCTAAAACCTTATCCATTACTATATTTATTACGTCATCATCAACATCATATGAAACAGCCGTGGTCATTTATTTTCTCGATGAATTCAATGGATGCACGACTAATTACAAAAGGTTTATCTGTTTTTTTTCGACAAATTAAGTAAGACAAGAAAGAAAACGAAGATCGTTATGGGCGTTTTTTTTAATACATCATTATTTTTATAAAATAATAATAACAAAAAAAGGAAAAGAAAAAGATCTGTATGACAAAAAAAAACAAGGCACTCTTTGTTCTCATTGATAAACTAAAAAGCAAATAAGATCTTCTATTTGCATATATGTATTACGACAAGTTTCTGGCATGTTTGACATTGTACAGAACAACACCATATAAATTTACAATTGCACTTTTCTTGTACGTATTTTCGTATCGTATTATAACCACGCCCACAACACATTGTGCCACAACCATCAGGTCCATGACTTGTACGATTACATTGACGACCTTTCGTACCAAGTGATCCGATCCGTCCATTATATTCACAGAAATTCGAATCTTCAAAATAGATTAAATCATCTTTCGTCGGTCCAGTAAAACGACGATCACGTGAACGCAATTGTTCTAGACGAGGTTGATATCGAACTTCAATAGCACTATCGTACTTTTCTTTTAAATATGCACCAATTTCACGAAATGTTGGTAATTGTTGATAACATGTTCGAAGGCTAGAATATCGTCATGATAAAATACAAACAATCTTTTTCCTGTGTTATGAATCTCTACCTGCAAGAACCACTAACACCATGACATTTACAAACAACACGTGTCAATCGATAAACAACCTTAACAATGAATAAATGATCGATATATTAATTTAATTATTATTTTAGATTTTCTTTTCTCTATTTACTCGTCGTCCAACTTCATTATTATGTATATTCATTTGACGTCGTATTCTACCACGTCGTAGTCTCTTTCGTTTTCCATCTTGAACTTTTGTTTGATTTGTATTAATAAATGAAATCGGAGAATCGATTACATTGGGATTAATTTCTTTTTCAGGTGTATCGACAAAATCTCGGCCAAATCGATAACCATAATCAATATTATCACCACAACTAGTTTTTTTTTAAAGGAACACATACATATTTTCTGTTTTTACAACATATTACATCAATCATTTACCCTCCCCATGCCCAGTCACGTGGTAAATTTTTCGGTTTTGCCGCTCGACTACATGTACATGATTTTAATAAACCTTGTTTACAAGCTCGACTAACAGCATATGTGACACCGGCTGACAACATGGCATGAGCAAAAGCCGTTTCTCGATTTGCTTAAAATTGAAAAGAGATTGATTTATTTTTGTGATGAAACACGATGATTTACCATAATAAAGAACAGGTCCGAAAACAGTCCCATCTCGTACCGTTGAACAATTCCAATGACGATCTTGAAATTGATTTTGACACTCATCAATACCTTTGCTTGCACCTGTTCATAAGAAAAATAAATAAATAAACAACAACAGTTCTAGTCATAATAGAATAACAACCAAAAAAGATTTTCACCTTGAATAACAACAGGCATATGATCAGCATGTAATAAACATATTTGTTTTTGACCTATTGTTAAACTATTTAATGTTGATTGACAGTACGATGATGGATCATCATCGATTTCATATTGATGATCAGAATTTATAAATGTATACGATGATAGTATATTATCATTTCGACGTTCAAGGCCAATATTCCTACAAATACTTATCTTTCTATTTGATCTTATGTGTTTCGTCTATTGTTCTTACCACCAAACATCGTGTTTAACCATTTCATTGATCGATTGACATGAATAAAATGGTGAATATAAAATTATTATTATCGTCATCAATATCATCATCGTCATCATTTATTTTTACACGTTGTAGTTTTATAATAACATATTATTCTACGAATAAAACCAAAAAAAAGAACAACTAAATGAAGATGATCATTGAATATCAATAAACTATTTTTTCGTATCCGATATTTATCGATCATATGAAGACAGGTGCCGATCGTCAATTGAATATTAAGCGTCAAGATATTTGGACAAGGTCGGCAGTCGACACTAATCGTGTCGGTATATGAAACAAGCGATCGGGTACTTTTGATTTCTTTTTTTGTTCTCTACTGAAACAAACTGTGTTAGAATGGATTATGTAAGTTTACAATGTATATTGTTTTCACTGATACCATAATAGATTTATTCTTTTTATGTATCATACAGTCACACATCGTCAATCAACAATAGACAAACAACTGTCAATCGAAGAGCATTTTCTCTCGAGTTTATTCTCATCGTATATCAGAAGAGAAAAAGAAAAAACTGTTAATGACATGTCTATATTGTTAAGACAAAAAAAGAAAAGAAATTGCAAAAAAAAGAAAGCATAACACACATTTCGAAGAGTTAAACTGGTTACACTCATCAACTTCTTCGAATGTATAACTTTATAATTCATATTCGTGTACGTGCCTTTTTCTCTTTTTTCTCATTGTTTGCATACGAAATGAAAACATATATATGCTGAATGTATACTGAAACGTTGAAAAAAAAAAGAAGCTTTCTTTTCTAATATTATATATTGAAAGGAATCGTTTGATCATTACGACAGGGTGTTATTTCAAGGAAAAAATAATAAATATCGACAAAAGTTCATTGACTCATTTACATATCAATCGATGAATAAAAAAATAAATCTGAAGTTTCATATACATCATGTCGATTAAAACGAATTGAAAATGACTTTCAAATCATCTCCATGATTATAATCTATGCAGTTCATTGCACACACATACACGCACACTTTACTCAACAAATGTACAAAACAGATTATTCTCACTTCTCAATTCGATATAATACCGACAATTGTTGACTTGTTCATTCACACATTTGATTTAGATCAGAGAAAAGAAAATACAAAACAAAAACGCAATATACAATTCACAGTTTGTTTTTTGTATTTTTATTAAAAAACAAATTTCTATGATGATGATATTGTCCCATCGGCATACATATATCACCGGTCATAAAACACACGGAATTCTACATTTCAGTATTGAATTTCTATATCCAATGACACTGATGTGTTAATCAAAAGTAAACACATATACATATATATATATATATATACATGCCTAGAAATCTCTGCTTTCGTGTTAATTTTAACATGAGCTTATACAGATGTGTCTTCAAATTGTGTATATTTAAGGATATTATTTTGCATTACCTGATAAGACCAAGGCACGAAAAAAAATTTGTGTTACGTCATTAATCCGACTTTTTCTATTTTATCGAAGGGTAAACGTCAAGACTTAATCTTCTTTTGTGATTGATTCAAATCAACGATAGATTAAAAGGATAATTGAATGAATTAGAAGAGTCGAAAGAAAAAGAAGAACTTACCAGTGAGTTAATTCAACTTTGATCGACAATTGTTAAAATGGGTAGTAGATAAAAAATATCGATTACTTAGCACAAACACAACTATTAGAATAACAGGCAGATCACCTCTGCGAATTATAATGGCGAAGATGTTTGTTCAATTCAATATATATGTATGTTTAGATATATATATATATATATATATGTGTGTGTGTATGTATGGGTATGGGTACGTATATGTGCGTTGATTTCCTTTTCTTCTCACTCTCTTCTCGTCTCTGTGTCTCTCCCGCTCTCTCTTTCTTATTCTAATCTATATTGTACATATGTGAGACGTAACATACACACACATTCGTGTGAGAGTAAAAGACTAATATCAATAATAATAATAATGATAATCAGACAAAGAGTCTCTGTTGAGACGGATATATTGACATGTTCTTTTATTTCCGGCTTTGCTCGTTTATTTTTTTATAATAGGATAAAAATGATTCATAATGATGACAATTTGCATTGCCGAAACACATTGTTAATACTAGTTAGACCTTGATAAAAATACGAGAATCAATCGATGACGTATGACACTTGGACGTGTAGTATTCCTATTATTTGTATTATTCCACATACCATAACTGATCAGACACAAAGACATTCCTTTTCTCTTTATCTATCTGATTTTTGAAGAAGTATCGTTCTCCTTGCCTTTTGCTTATTATCTGAACTCAGATCATCTCTTGCCCGTTCATCACTGTCTATCGATTGCAACTATTGATGCTCCTAATTGATGTGCATGGTCGACAATAATTATCTTTGCTTCCTTTCTTTTGTTTATTATTCTTTTCTAGTGATATTAGTGGAATATTAGTGAGTCTTATGTTACTGAATAAGAATGATAGCAATGTGTTTTATACAGAGATACTTCAACGAAGTAAGTTGTTCATTAGCATAGAACGATTGATTTCCTAAAGGTCAATTATGATCTATCTCCTCCTCTTCCTTTTCCTTTTTCTTTTTATTATACTCCTTATCAATAATACTGATGATGAAGATAATTAGGCAATAAATTTTCATGGAAAGATTTAATTAATATTCGTTTTTCGTTCCTTGAAAAAGATCTTATCTATTTGTGTATCTTTCTTTTGCAGGTAAAAGAATCATCACTATGAAAAGGTTACAGACATCATCTTTTTGAATATCAACAACGACTGGATACCGCACTTTCAGGATGATAATCGATGATGAAACTTACACATACAGTCTAACGATAGATTACGAAGTGATGGCTATTCTGACTTCTTGTGCTTTCTCTCTGTTCATTAGCATACTATATATATATATGTCTATGTGTGTGCGTGTGTATCAAGTCCGTTTCGTTCATACAAACGGACGGTATATATTGACTGATAGGATGAGTCTGCTGATATTTAGTTATTATCGTGTCTGTTTTACTTCCATTTATTATAATAATGACGAAACACAAGAAAGAAAAACAAAAACAAAAATATTTAATTCATTATTGCACAAAACCTACTTTACAAAAGACTGGCACATAGATGCAACAGATAATATGATTAAATGGTAGTTGACTAGAAGTTAAGAATTAAAGAGAAAATAATAAAGAATGAGATGATTCTATAGAAGGAATTCATCGAACAATTATAATGACTATTAAAACGCATACATATATGTACATAGAGGAATAGACAAGAGATTCGATTTTTTTTTCTGTATAAGCACAAAGTGAAAACAAAACGAATAACACCGGATAATTATTTTGAACAAGTTTAAGCAAAACTAGATTCCTCATCGGACGGCGTTATTGGGCGTCGTTCAACAATAGCACGAGTAGTTGACATTGATAAGGGTTCATTGAACCAACTAGGTTCATATTGTTGATTATCATGTTGATTAATCGATGATCGATAATTGTCAAATCTATGGAAATATTTACATAGAAACATAGCATCACATTGTTGTTTGATACTTTAATAGTGCAATCTTATCTAATTTTTTCAAATCTGCTGACTATTTCGTATGAATTAATTAAACGATTTTTGGATCTAATATTAAAACTTAAAAGGAAATCTTTTGCCATCGTACAAAGTCTCATGAAACTTTAGACAAATTTTTTGAAGTGGCTTCTCTTCTCATAACCTTTAGTTAATTTAATTGTTCAAAATATGATAAATCATAAAAGATTTAATTTTAATATATTAAGAAAAATGAAGATTTACTTGAACGATTTGGTCTTCTCTAAATTTCGATGTGTTTTAAGTTTTTTTTTTGTTTTGTTTTTTATTATTCAGATTGATTCGTACAAAATAATTACCTTTCATTCGGTTCACAAGGTCTAATATCAGCATCTCGATTTGATCTTTTTCGTTGTAATAAACCATCAGATTTATTGGCTAACGATGCAGTAGCAGCAGCAGTAGCTACTGTTACCATATCATTGGATCCTAATGGTACAATAGCATCTGTATTTTTCTTATTGCTCAATTTTCTTTTAAGTTCTTTTTGTTGTTGATGAAATGATGTTTCAATACATTTTAAATCGAAATCTTCATATTCTTTTAGTTCATTAGGTTTTTGTAAATTTTCTTTTAATTCATTCTGCTTATTAGCAAAATCGACGATTTTAGAATTTTCATATAGATTATCTTTTTCAATCGGTGGTTGTAAATTCATCATTATGGAATTAAGTGTATCGACATTATTGTCAACTAAATATCGAAATAAATAATTAAATTGTTAGTTTTCTTTCTCGAATTTTATTCTAATACTTACTAAATAAATCTAAACTTGGCATGTTTGCTGCTACTGCTGTTATATCAATTGAATGAGACATATTTTCTGAAGACGCAATAGATACTATACAAAAAAGGAAAATTACCAATAAATGTAAAACAAGAAATAAAAGCAAGAAATGCTTGATCAGAAACACACTTGTTGCATCATGAACTGGTTCTTTTTCGTTCTTTGTTTTAATGGATAATTCTATAGCTTGTTGTAAATCATTGAAATAATCGATTTTTTCATTTGCATTTAACACTGCACTACTATTATTATTATTTGTATTCGGTCGATTGATATTCTGTTCGTGTTCTCGTACTGCTTGTAAACGACTCATTTCGATAGCTCGAAGTAAATCCATAACATCATCGGATGGTAAAACAACTAGAACTGGTGATAAATTATCTTCATGATTCTGTTGATAATATACGGAATCATTCGTTGATACACTAGCTGTTGTGGAAGGACTAGTTACTACTGGCTCAGCATTAAATGTAACTAAGCTTTGTTCCATTTCTCTTTCTTCTACAAAAAGAAAACAAACGTATTTCTTTGGAACATTGTCTACAGTTTGTTTTCATATAACTTTTCATGAATATTAACATACCGCCTTCTAATTGTTCAGTACGATCTAAACGTAAGCATTTTAATGAACAATAATCAAAAGGTATTGCTGTGATTGGATTTCTTGCTCGGTGATTGTAACAACGACGACGCCTACAAAAGGCACCTATAAACAAAAAATAAATCATCGAAATCTTTTCAGAAGCAAAAGAAAAATCATTTGTGCTTATTTACCTTCACCACATGAAATAAGACCTGAATCCATTTCCATTTCTAATTCAGGCCATTCATTTAGTAATGTAACGAGATTGGTATGGCGTCCTTTTCGATCGACAACCCAAGGATTCTGAAAGCATAAATAGATTTCTCGAAAGCATAGATTAAATAATGTATTACTTTTGGATCTAAATCTTTTAAGGAAGCGGCAATCGCTTTTTTTAATTCATTATCATCTCCATCGACATCATCTTTTAGTAGATATTTCCAACGTTGTCTCGAGAATTTTTTCAAACTTGGTGGCGTATCTGGTGGTATAAGACCACGTGCTATTGTTTCAAGAAATTCAAGACGTTTGCGTTTCACAGTTTTGGTTACTTGTACAATGCGATGTTTAGGTGTACGTAAATAAGGTCGAGCAATAATTTGTGATAATGTTTCTGTACATTCTTCGAATTCCGTTTGAATAAATTCAAATATCATTTTTTTATGGCCAGAATTTTCTAAATAATAACCATAAACATATGAACAGCGTAGAACACGTCTTGCACGTAGTAATTCTTTGATAGCATCTTCAATAAATTTTGTTTGTGATTCAACATTGTTTTCATCATTGGTTGTCGTTGCTGTCGCTGTCGTTATTGTTATATGTGTCGGTTGACTGGATTTAGCAAATATAATTTCGCATTTTTCTTTAGCACTTCGTGATAATGGTTCTTCAAATTTATAAGAATTTTCATGATTCTTAAAACGTGTATAGTAATGCACAAACTTCATTAAAAAGAAA
The DNA here is from genome assembly GCA_900239685.1 of Rotaria macrura. Lineage (NCBI taxonomy): Eukaryota > Metazoa > Rotifera > Eurotatoria > Philodinida > Philodinidae > Rotaria > Rotaria macrura. Next base: position 303,129 of record OENT01000014.1, read on the forward strand.
TCGAACACACAAACGAAAATTAAAGTTTAATTTTAAGAAGAACAAATAGTAATTTAAATATTACTTTATTTAATTCAACCATACGTAAATGACGTTGTTCAGCAGCTGTTATTAATTCTTTTTCTTTAGCAACTATTTTATTCACAGTTTCATAACGATTACATTGAAAATAGCCCCCTGTTGTACTTGAATGTTTTTTCCATGCTTCCAAGCATATCCAACAAAAATCATATTTACATTTCACACATTTTATATGATTACATCCTAGATGATAGAAAATAAAGCAAACCATCATACCGCATTAATGAATTATCTTCTTTGGTGATAATTGAATGACGTTCACATGACTCATGAAATGTATTTCTATAGTTCTGTTAGTTAACTACCTAGATTAATGATGATAGTTTTTTTATTCATTCATCGAATGCATATTTTCTATGTACCACCTTTCATCGTTTCCTTATTGTAGAATACAATATAAGCACGGATATTCTTCGTGGACGATGGTATCAATTGTTTGAAAACGATTCCTCTCCTTGAATTTTCATCAAACAATCCAATTCATTTCGTTATGGAAACAGTTAGATTATTCATAGAAGTTCTTTTTTTCTTTCATATTAACTTGAAGTTTTTTAATCTTTATGAAAGCTTTTTACGGTGGTTCTCCTGGAGCGGTTTTTTATGTCGATACATTATAATTGGCATGGTTTTCTAATATAAGTTTTCAATTTATTTCTCGTTAGACACAGCATATTGTGATAAATGAACTTGCAAAGCTTTTTTTTCTTCATTTTATCATGTTCCTATTGAAACAGCAGATCATTTTATTAATTGAGTATCACTTCGTTCAAGTCTTTGGTGTCACTGAACTTTTCATACTTTTCTTTTCATTTGAAATGTAAGACTTGAAAGAAAAAAACCTACTTAGTAATGTTGAGAGTCGTGACTGACTCTTATAAATAGATATGAATTTTACAGTCACTAATAGAATTTAAGATTACTAACCAAGCTCATTTAAAATGGCATATGTGTAGAAGACATCATAGAACAGGAAAGAAATGTTTTCCAAATATAGCTTGTTCATTGATAAGTCATACAATTTGAAAATACACAATTGAAAGGTTAATTATATAAGAGCGCAGAAAATTTTAATTAATTTTTTGTGGATAGCACTATTTTCCAAGACTCTTTCATTCTTATGCTATATTAAACTCATTGTATTCGAAAATTAAATAACCTTCACCAATTAACATACTCGGAATTTCAAACAATATACACACAAAAAAACAGACTGACCTTCATTTTTTTGTATAGATATCGAACAATTCGGGCATTTTTTCGAATTAGTTACAAGCCATAGACAATTGGCAGCAATTTCTTCTTCTTCTTCAGTTCCTTTTACTAAACAAATTCAAATTACGAAGAGAAAAAAAACGTAGAACTCAAATTGTTGTTGTTTTCATTGAAAAAAATTCTCTTCCGTTTTAATTTACATTCTTCTGGTTTGATTTCTGCAACTTTCTCAAACCAATCTTTCCAGTTTTCGCATGATGCTGGTTCATGTCCTTCTTGTAAGCAATCCCAACTAAAAGAATAGAGCAAATTTGACATAAAAAAATTACTTTTACTATAATGTTTTTAAATCTTACCAAAAATAATGTCCATTTCTACAATTAACAGATTTTGAAAATTCTCTCATGTGTGACGATTGAAGACGATCAAATACGGGTGATTGTACAGCAAGTGTACAATTACTATGTGGACACCATTTAAAATTTGGATTGGAATCAACAAATGCTCTTATATCGAATTGTAAATAACGTCTAGCCATATTTTGATCGACACATTTTTCAATTATTTCATTCGGTACAAATTTAAAACAATCAACAGCTGGACAAAATATAGTGTGAACAGCACCTTCTTGTATTTTAAAGGTTAAGTATCTAAAATAGAAAAAAGAGGAAAGCAACCGATACGAACATCATTCGACAATAAATCAAACAAATACGAACTGTTTCCAGCAATCTTTACAAAATTGATGATCACATGATATAACAATTCTTTCAACACCAATTTCAAATTCTTTTAAACAAATTCCACACTAGAATTGCAACTCATATGATTGAACAGTAGATAATTATTATGTACAAATAGATTACTTCTTTCGATAAATGAACAGTATCGAATTCACTAATATCAATCGCTGTTAAACCACGTTCATGAAGGAGGCTCAATGGAGGATTAACACCAGATATTTCACAACAGAGAATCGGATCATCAATCCATGACTGCAATAGTGATTCTTTTGACCATTCTAAATAGATGATTTTGTACGGTGACTTTCAATTTCTAAAGAAGAAACAAAACAATCATACCATAATGTCGAAGTAAGGCTTCGGCTGTGAATAAAGGCAATTGTAACATGTCAGCAGTTTCGACTAGAAGTAAATCTTTAGCTTCTTGTAAATCTTGAATTCGTAAGCCACATGAAGTCTGCAAACAAAAATAAAAACGAATTGTTAAACAATTGTTTTCTATGAAATATTTAATTGGTATGTTTCACTAAATAAAATTCATCGAGCGTCATTATTTTGGTTCGTAGGAGAAGAAAGGGTTTTTTAATTGAATTATCCAGCTTAGCAAATACTTATTAGTGCACTCACGATTTGTTTGTTTTTCTTCATTCATACAGAAAGAATGACGTGTCCGAGGCGTTTCATATTAATATGGCTCGTGTGAATTAATAACATATATGAAAAAAAAAGAACTATTCAACAGAAATTTACATTGTATATGAAGAATTTTTCTTGTATCCTTTATCAATATGATGCATACTTTGCAATATTAATCAAATTGTTCTTTAAACTATTACTCAATCTATACGTATTCATACGAGATCAGTAAACAGGTTGAGAAGGTTAATAGAAAAAGAAAGTATTCAATCATAATTGCTGAACTTCATCAAGTTTATATGATTACAAAAAAATATCTGAAAATACATTCAATAAACTTACATCGTCAGCCATTAGTGGTGATTCATCAATTTCTAATTCTTCTGAACTATTCTACAATGGAAGAAAAAAGAATTTCTGTTTTCTTTTTGCAAATGATTAACAATTGTAGCTTACACTAAAAATCATCCGTGATTCAAGGTAAATAGCCAAATCTTTATGACCACTTTTTTCAGCTAAAATACGATTAGGGATAGGAACGCATTCTTTCGATGACATATATATTATATTCAATTTTACCAAGTTCACATGGAGTTAATTTTTCACGATTCTCAACATAAAGTGCAGCACCAGCATTCAAAAGGCTCTATAAAGATTAATTTTAATATAGATACTTATTTGTCTTTCATATTGAATAGATTTACTTCAACACATGATTTTAGTCCGTTTTTGGCTGCACAATGTAAAGCTGTATTGTCATCCTAAATAAAAACAATTGATTGAATCAATTATTTAGAAAATATTTGTATTACTGAATCTTTAGCATCAATATCAATAGTTTCATTTGTATATTGATCTTTCCACTTTAATAATAATGCAAGACATTCGTTTCGACGAACTTCATTACCCGCTTTTAATAGGCAATGTAAAGATGTTTGATTTAAATTATTACGTTTATTTGCATTACCATTATGATCATGCAGTAAATGCCTGTGAAATAAAGATCTATTTATGTTTATCAATAAAAATTTTCATTTGTTTCTATATGAGACAAAAACAACATATTGAACACTATACATTTAGAAGTGTAATGTAAATTTTCTTTAGAGAAATTTTCGTTAAATCTTTTTCGAATAGAATGAAGTACGAAAAAAAACTGATTCTCCACCTACAATGAAACTTCTAAATTAAGAATATTTTAATTGCTTCGCATCGTTATGTACTTTCTGCCACAATAAGTTTGACCTTGGATCATTTTTCATAAATATTATTTTGTCGATTAAAGTGAATAAAACTTGATAGAATCATCAAATATTTCTTTGTAATCTTATATTCAATATTGTATGACGAACTATTTAAATGCTTTGTTTTCTTTTAATGAGAAGCTTAGTCGTTAGATTATTTAATAGACACACTTTCCAGTCCAACAAAAGAAAAAAGAAACTATTCTTTCCATCCAAGATATGCTATCGAGAATGTTCGTTATTGGTATTTTTCTACTTCACTTGACCAGTGAAGTATTAAGTCAAGGTGTATTTTCTCCGCCAACATTTACAGAAGCTAGTTGCTCAGGTAGTTATAGATGGACATCTTGGTTCGATTCAGGTGATCCAAGTTTGACCGTTGGCGAATTCGAAGTAACGACTCATATTCAACAATCGTATTCTTTTTTTATGTGTCCGGTTCCCATAGCTATTGAAGTAAGAATTATCGATCCTTAAAAAAAACATACCTTTTTCTTTAAACTCATCATCGAAACTAAAAATAAATTACAATGATTATTGAATTTCAGGCACGTACAATACGAGATGGGAATCCAGGACAAACTGGTGATGTATTTCGAATAGCTCCAAAAGATGGATTCTTATGTTTAAATCAACAAGTTGTTGGTTTCAAACAAAAAATATGCAATGATTATAAAGTACGTTACTGTTGTCCATCATTTACTATTGGACAAACGACAACGACAACAACATTTCGAACACCAGTCATTGCTAGCAATACATGTGGTCGTCAAATGGTAAGACCATCGAATCTACGTATTGTCGGTGGTGTTGAAGCAATTCCCAATTCATGGCCATGGATTGTTTCTCTTAGAGTACGCGATCATTTTTGTGGTGGTACTCTCATTGATACACAACATGTACTAACTGCCGCACATTGTTTAACTGGCGCAAATCCATTTAGTCTTCGTGTAGTCGCTGGTTTACATCAACGATTAAATATGAATACAGGTCGTACACAAGTTTTAGGTGTATCACGTATATTTTTACATGAACAATATAATTCAAGAACACATGCACATGATATTGCAGTTATTCGTCTCTCTCGACCAGTACAAGTGAATTCCTATGCAAGTATACTGTGTTTACCAGGACCTGATCCACAAGAATCAGCTACAGTAACTGTAGCTGGATGGGGATCAACATATTTCGGTAGTCCACTACCAAACGGTCTTCGACAAGTTACAATGAGAGTAACGAATGCGCAAGCAAAAGCTTCATATCCAGCTTATTTTAATGCTCAACGACAAATTGGTGCTGGCATGCCGTATGTAGGTGGAAAAGATAGTTGTCAAGGTGATAGTGGTGGTCCTTTAATGTATAATGTCAATGGAAAGTGGCATCTATCCGGTGTTGTAAGTTTTGGTTTTGAATGTGCACGTGGAAATTTTCCTGGTGTTTATACACGTACAAGTGCTTATCTCAACTGGATTTATAATAAGCTCAATGCGAAATAGAGACTAAATAAATGCAATCAGAAATAAAAGTAATAATCAAGAAAAATAAAACCAACAATTCATGACAGTTTGAATCAGTTGTAACAGTTTGTTTTTCTCTTGATCATTAGTAAATATCACACTTCATCGTGGGCTAATCTTCAATGTTTTTCTTTCATAATAAAAGTCAATGGATACATTAAGACTTATTCGATAAAGATTTCTATTTCATTCAAACAAACAACAAGACATGTCATCAAATCTAATTCTATTCTGCATTTTTACTTTTGCCTTCTGCCAACGTATTATTCATGGAATGATCATCGGTGAATGGAAATTACCAAATGAATGGAAATCATGGTTAAATGCTCATCATCCAACAACTTACGGTTGGTTATGAGATGATCACAAATTTTTCATCTATTTTTTGATTATCTATGTAGGTGAATTCGAGCTAGTTCCACACTATCAAAAGGTTTTCGCCGGTCAACATTTCGTATGTTCGAAACCAACAGGCTTAGAAGTTAAAACAGTTGATAATCGTGAACCATCTACAACGGGTGATACATTTCGTTTTACATTTAATGAAGGTTTTCTTTGTCTCAATCAAATCATTGTTCCGAAAGGAAAAAATTGTACTGACTGTAAAATGAAATTTTGCTGTCCAGCACAATAGTAACAAATATGTAACGTTCGTGTAATATTTCATGCTGAACATATTCAATAAATTATATCAGAATATAAGATAAGAAAACACACACAAGAAAAAAGTAGAAGGAAAAAAAGAAGATAGAGAGAAACATCAACAACCATCTGACAGAGCGTATATAACTATATATATATATATATATATAAGAGCAATCTGATATAAATTAGATATTGATAGAAACATAGACATGTATTTATCTGGCGTTATGAATGATGACCAAAAGAAATGAATGACATTCTTATTACACTTTATAGCAACAATATTCATTAAGCGATAGTAAAATATAAGTTAAGTTACATACTCAAGAAATTTTCTATTTGAACTATCAACATGGATCCGTTCTTCGAAAATAACACCAAATCATCATCTTTACATGTAAATAGTAACGGTCCCTTTACATATCATTATGCTGTGTGGCCCTATGTTTGCTTAGTCTCTTTAATTACTTCAGTTTGGATTTTTATTTATGTTTCAAAAATCTGTTCACGCCGGCGTACAACAAAATTCGAGCAACATGGTTCTTTTTCATTAACTGCAACACAAGAACATTCTTTCGCTAACAATTTTCGTCGTTCCTATAGAAGTTCAACGAAGATTTCACCACAGAATGTTTAATTCTATTGATCATTTTTAATAATTATTCGTTGTTCAATGTTTGAGTAGAGGAAAAAGACAAGAAATACTATCTGACATAAAATGAGACTTATTGTAATGAGCTTGTCAAAAAGGAACATACAATTAAATATGTATTTATCAATGTAGTTTTTGTTTGTTTTTCTTCTTCTGTTATGGTGTCTACATAGCGTCTCTTGTTTTTTTTTATAATTAATAATTAAAGAGCATAAATAACGAATAAATACACACATAAATTGTATCCGAGAATTCTAGAAAGATTATTGTATACATACCAATGAGTAAATACTTTTTATTCTAAGAGCTGCAAGTACAAATGTACTAATAATATGCATTGATGCAACAGACGACATACAAATTAGTGTCTTTGTCTGCTACTATTTGAAGATGAAAATCTAGTAAACTAGAAAGTACTTGTGCTGTAATTATGGGGAATTCCTCTTGAAAGAATATATTTCATTTCTTTCAAGTATATGCTTTCTTCAATTTTTCACATTTTATTGTAAGTCTAATTAGTATCGCCTTGATGAATTCTCTTCAGAAATATTTTGAAACTGTTTTATTTAAAATTTTGATGATTTAACATGTTGTCGAGGACATGTAGGTTTTTCTTCATGCATGCCGTATTCTATTTCAAAATCTTAAATGGATAAATTATTAAGTGTTCTGATTCATTTTGTATCAAGAAAAAGAAATCTGAGATTGATAACAACAAACATGAGAAACAAATTCATGTAATAAAAACGAACTTCTGTTATAAAAACAAATTATCATTTCACAACTCTCTCTTGTTAAGAAGACGTAAAACAATAAGAGAGCTCTTCATGTTTAACAAAAGTCCCACGTATTAACTAATACCAATACGGTTATTACAATCTGAACAGTATTTTTTGTACTGGATAGATGGAAAAAAAAGGACTAACGAATGTTAAGCCCTCCGGAAATATGCAATAGTATTCTATTCCATTTGTAGAGTTCTTCATTGATGGTATGCTGTGTTCAAACAAAAATGACGCTGTAAATTTACAAGAAAACGTTCAATACAATACATCTATTCAATACAGTTATATTATTAATTTGAATAGGTATATTGTTGCTGCTTTACTATTACGAGTATAATTTATCTTATGCGCTTCATATTAATTCATTTGCTTTTATTATGATTCCAATCCATGACTCAATCTTATGAAATATCATTAACTGACTCTGAATCTCGTCGTCAATATTGGTTTTTCCATCAATTTAGTGTAACACAACTTTCCGGTTTTCAGTAAGTCTTATCAATGTCAGTGTATGTCTAGTATGTTTTGTTTTTTAATATTATAATGCTTGTTTTACACACATAAATTCAATGGAAGTCATAATTTAGTTAATTTAATTTTTGTTTTTAAATGAAAGTACAGATATCCGGAGATTATATTTTCTTCTCTTTTCACAAATGAATTAGATATTATGAATGATTTATGTTTTACAAATATTTTACTAGCGTTTGAATCTAAAATTGGAAAAAAATTGTCAATACATAAATTGTTTGTTACAAACATACTAAGTAAACTACTGTCACACGAAATCTGAAGAAACATTTTATAGTCAATGTTCCTAAGTACTAAAACGAAGTTCGAAGAAATTCACTATTCTCATACGACGGAAAATCTCGATGGTTGTGTGACAAATATGTTTCAATACCACCGAAATTCATGGGTAAATAGTACCCTACATAATAAGGAATGTTTCGAAGTATTCTTCACCAAATATATGCACATTATTATCATATTAGTATGAAGTCTTCAGGAAAAAGAAGCATTTGCTTCATAGTGTATGTATTTATGTGCATTTAAAGGTGTCATTTAATATTCTTATCAGTGCGTACATCATATAATCGAGTCTATCTCGTTAGAAAAATAAATAAGAAGCATGTACGTTACCTGAGAAATGTTTTCATAGCAAAATGACTCGCATAATGTACAAACGTATCACCATCTTCATTCAATACAAGATTTGGATCAATATGATGGCGAATATCAGAACGAGCTCGGTAAACTTGTAGAACTTGCATTTCATCACCACGTATCATAGATCGCTTTAATACTGATTTACTTGAACCCATATTTTAGTGAATAAAAGAATTAACACTTTTCACTTGGAAGTACAACGATAATTAACAAATTATTCCAATCTCATAAAAGGGAATAGAGAAACTAAAAAGAAAATAAGATCACAAACAGAATTATAGCGTCAAGATGATAGAGATTGGTTCGTTGTTTCTCTAGAATTTCTAGAAGAGGTCGCTGCAAGATATCAAAGACTAGATACTTCATATGATTCATTCGTTGAATTTTATCATTCATTGTTTGTTGTTTCATTTTTCAGAACGAATGTCAACAACATCATCTCTCTTGCTTTTCGACGATGAGCGAAAAGCTCAATTGGAATTATTAACTAAAATTGATGAATCTGGTAAGAATCGATGTCGATAAATTTCTTTCTACACTGAAATTTTCGACATATTGATATAATATCGAATTTTTCGTCGAATATGACCATAGAAATAATTTCAATTAAACTAATTTACAAAGAATTTTCTAGTAAACAGTAATCCGAATGTAGCAGCCGTAGAGAGTAAATATATCCCACAGTTTAAGATAAAACTATAAGTATAATCCTATAGATTAAGGTGTCAACGAAACTATTTAATCAACTTTCACAATTAATGATACTATATGACATTTTAACGTGTAAAAAACGTTGTAGTTTGATTTCTTGTATGATGAAAGAATTGTCAAACATATAAAATTACATATTGATTTATTGTAGCCGCCGTTGATATCTGTAGTGCTGCTTTGGGTTATTTATCATCAGGACTCAATACAAAGTCAATCACTAATGCAGCAAGTCAGTACTATTATGCCCGATTTGAAAGAAAGAAATTTAAAAATCTTACTTCTGATATTCACAGATCATCTTCAATTAGATGTTGAGGTTGTTCGAACAACCATCGATAGTCTTTTATGGTTGTACACAGAATGTGCTAAAGTCAAAGTAAATATTTTATATAGAGTATTTCATCTTATCCTTTCACTTTAGATTTCCGCTGATGCTCTTGATGAATCACTAAAATTACTTGGTTTTAGTACACCGATTCGTACAAGTTTCATCAACTGCTATCAATCAAAGGCTCATCAATTACAAACAATACTTGCTACTGATCTTGCATTATCATTACCACGTTATCAAAATTTAAATTGGCGATTCGATGTACAGGTATGATTTCTTTCAATCACATACGAACGATATGCATACCCGATATATGTACTTATCTCTTCGTGTGTTTGTACAGATTGCTACAAAAAGTTTGCGTAGTCGAAAACAATTCGATCCATTTTTTATTCTTAAACTAACATTAATCGATGGTAATAATGGTAAAGAACAAACTCATATACTTCAAGTTGATCCATTGACATTAGTGCACATTGTTGAACAACTTGAATCAGCCATGAATGAATCACGAAGTAATCATGCTCGAAGAATTATGCATACATTCCGATAAGAATCAGTGCACGTTCAAATGCGCCTTTGATGATGATGATGATAATTTTAGTGCAATGAAACTTCTTTTTTATTATTATAACTATTATTATTTTTCTTTTCAAATATAATTTTTATGCTTTGTAACACCGTTAATCTATTGAGAGAAAATAAATGAAGACAATCATATTGAAATCAATCTATCAGTAATCATGAAGTAAATATTCGTATTCAATGGAAAGTAGTTGTCGAAATAAATTAAAACCTGATGGTATTCAATTATGGTAATACTTTGAATTCTAGGATTAGAATCATGAGCATGGAAAAAATATAAACGAACGTCATATTGAACACGTAAATATTCATCATCAATTAGTCAACTAAACAAGACAATCAAAACGCCATGCATTCAAAGATAAATTAATTTAAATGGTTGATTATGTGGTGGTGCATACTAGATTTGTGTGCCTCTTCTTCATCAACGCCTACATTTGTTATTTTGATTACTTTGCCTACTTAGCCTTTTGAAGTTGAAACTTATCGTAGTGAAGTACTCTTGTATTAAACTGCTCGTGTGCTTTTCGTTTCCGCACATGAATATCTGTAGTTAAATGTCCACGATGATCTTTCATAGCCTCTCGGAAGCAGCGTCCTATATAGACTTGTAAAATAAGAGAAATTCTATTTTAATCATGATTCAATATCAGAATGTTCTGGCAAAAAACGTTCTTATCATTTGTTATTTTGAGTATGCATAAATATGTCTAGCTAAGTAAATGAGTGTTAGAAAAATGATTCGGATGATTATTGGAAACAAAAAAGGATTCCAAAGAAGAATCTATACAAATTCCTATGATTTGAATAAGCATAAATTTATATTAAGATCAAATCGTAACAGATTTGTAGTTATTCATTCTTTGATCTAAGAGAAAATCAAAGATCATTCATATAATTGGAAGTTACAATGGCACATAATCAGGCAAAATGGTACACGAATATACATATTCGTAGATCATGATTTCATTTGAAAGTACAAGTAAATGATCTTTCCATAAAAACTATTGAAACGATATAGAACTCTCGTTTTTCAGCTGTAATAAATGTACTGTAACTATATTCTGTTACACAGGAACAGAACATTGCCCTATTATATAAGCTTCCTAGTTTTCTTCTCTTGTGCATTCATTAGTTGGATAAATATCTCGAATAAAACTGTAATCAAGTCTCTTGTAATAGAAGGCTGATATAAAAAAGAAATATGAGATTTCATTCTTTGTGAATGTATATTAGTATACTCGAGATAAATGTTTTTTTTTGAAAAGAAAAAAAAAACTTAAATATTCATATTCAAATATGAATGTATTACTTACATTTTGGACTGTATGTTTTCATTCGAACGGAGATAATCTCAAACATATGTAAACAACAGAAGTGTCGATTAAATATTCTCATTGTATATCAAATTTATCTATCAATAGAAAATTTAATACTTTTTTTTACAGTTCATACACGAGATTCATTAATTTTAATATATATATATATGCCTACATACATACATATAAATACTGTTTACGAGTAAAATACTTCATTTCATTCATTAATCAGAACTGAATATGAACACTACACTAGCTCCATCGTCTGTTTTAAGTATTCGACCACTTTTTGTTTTATTGGATATGTTTTTAATAAGTGCGATATTTCTTGGTTGTATATTCTGTATATCATTCATATGTATATCAGTCGGTTATCGTTCATGTCGATCAGTTTTAACTTTACTGTCAGCTAATTCATGTATTGCTGGCCTTATTTTTAATGGTGTACAAATGAGTAATGCTCTATTATTATTTCGTGATGATATCTACGCATCCACGTCGAATCAAAATCAATATTGTGAAATTCGTAATTATCTTATGCATGTATCTGGTAGTCTTCTGTACTATTCATATTGTATTCAGTCGATATCACGTTTGTTCTTTGTTGTCTTCTACAAGCATTCAGTTCTTTTAACTTATCATATTCATTTTATTCTTATTGCAATCCAATGGACACTTGGCTTTCTACTACCAATATCGATGCTTACATCTAGTCATCGACAATATCAAACAGAAACAAGTCAATGTTTTATTACAATTAAAAATGTCTCACAAACATTATACGGTAGAAATGAATGACAAACATCTAGAAATATTTTCATTTGATTTGATTCTAGGTATGATTTCAATGTTTGTTTTGCCAATGACAATCATTTCAATATGTTATACACATATCGTTTGTTTTGTTCGAGCTGCTGTTCGGCGTAGTAGAAAAGCGAATGCGATGCCTATTCGAAAATTTAATCTTATCCGCGATCAAGGTTTTCAACATTTTATATTATTCTTTTTTTCAATTTACTATTCGATAATATCATGATTTATGCTTGTTTTTTTTAATTAGGTGCCATACATATTAAACATCGATTCGCAAATACAAAAGATATACAGGTATTTCGACATATAATTGTATTAATTACTGTATTATGCATTGGTAAGAAAAGTTTAAAACGATTACAACTGATTAATCGATTCATTTCATTGACAGGCGGTTTTCCTTACTCAATGTTAATGGTATTGAACACTCAAAGTATTACCCCATTTTCCATGTATCGTCTATGTATAACAGTATTTGCATTAAGTGTAACGGTTGATATGGGTGCAATATTTTTTTTCAACAAAAATGTTCGCACAATATTTTTCAACTGCTTTCAAAGGCATTCAAATCGTGTTGGCTCTAATCGTCTATAAACAAAAATAAAATTGTAAACATTTACAAACAAAAATAAAGAAAAAAAAACTGTTCATGAAATCCATTGACATATTTTCTCCCAACTCTTTTTATCATGCATACAACCAGCATGGGTAAGATTTGGCGCCCAATAATAATCAATATTATTTTCAATTAAATAGTCTTTTACTAGATGTACATTAACAATACAATCATGTCCAGATAAAAGAACATGTATAGGTAACATTTTATTGGAATATGAAGGTATTTGTTCAATGAATAAATTATTCTGTGTTCCCCAAAAATGACGACTTATAACATATGATATGCCTAATTCACGACAAACAAAATAATACAGAAACAGATGACCCAACCTGTGTGGCATACGATAGACAAAATTGTAAAGAACGTATGGTTCAAATAAACCAAAACAGATTGGATCTAGAAAAATTAAACGTGATATATACTGTGGACATTTTTGAACAATCCATGACAAACATGCAGTACCATAACTAAAATTTAAAAACAAACGTTGAACAACACTCTAGTTAAAGAAATGATTCAAGCAAAACTACCTATGTCCAATAAAAATAGCTTTTTTCAATCGGTAATAATCAAAGATGAGTCGCATTGAGTCACTAGTTTCAGACATATTCGGTATATCTTCAAGTGTTGGATAGCGCATGCATATGCATCGCATTGATATTAATATAATGCGGTGTCGACGAGAAAATGCTTGATGAATATGTGATATAAATGGTTGATACATAATCAGACCAGCACCTATACCATGAAAAAAGATTATGGGATCTTTCTCTTCGTCTTCATTACATGCGACATTGTGATATGTCCAAAATGAAAGATGACCTATGCGAATGAATTGATATCCTCGTAAATAGAAAATTACCGATGAAAAGATGCCATTCAATAATGTATCTGTAACAAAATAGAAGGCTAATGGCCGAAAAATAACACGAACAGGATCAAGAATATGATTCATATGCCATAATGTATGATTACTTTCGTTATCAGTAATTTTTAATTCATATTTAATTTCAATTTTTTCGATCAATGAATGAATTTCTTCATATTCATCATCGTTCAATTCTTGTGAGTCTCTTGAATACAAAGCATATGCTAACCATCCCAGTAAACTTTGACGACCGATATCTTGAAACGGACGATCCAGAAACCATTTACTTAATGTTTGTGGCAGATTCTTCATATGTGTAAAAAAAGCTGAAATAAAACGATTACGTTCAACAGGCGTTAAGTGAGGTGCAGACATTTTATGTTGAATTTTTGAATATAAATATGACTGATATATGAGAAATATGATTTCCAAAGTTGACCAAATTGTTAGACATGTACTTGTGTATGGTGAAAATATTGGAATAATAGAAATATTCAAAAACACAGTTTGAGTAAACCAAATAATCGATAATGGAATAATAGACGATATGAAAATAATAAATAGGAAAGAAAGTAAAGCAAGGAAACGACTAGACTGATAGATTTTTAATAAACCGTGAATAAATGAACAATCAAAGAAACGAATTTCTCCTGTCATTATTATTCAATTATATATTTTATCTGAAAAAAAAAAGAATTTATTATATTGACTGCATGATAAATCATACATATTTATCTGTATATTTATTGAAATGATTTCGATCTAGAATACGTCACCTAATAATCACGTGTGTGTTCTATGTCTAGGAATTAATCATCGTTTGAGGTGAACGATCGTCACCAAAGCAAGCAAGCAATGGAAAAGAGAAAACGTTTCATTAGAATAAGTTTGAAACGAATCGAATGATAAATATTGATCAAGATGTAAAATAACGTATACAAATATTAGCTCGTTTTAACTGTCATTCGCAATCGAAATACAAATTAAAATGTTTCTTTCTTAATTTCGTTTGGCATGAAAATAAAATGTTGATTTGTTCATTGATTTCCATTTCATTATTTGTATTGGATTTTGTTGTTTATCTCGATGATCAAGGATCGATTGTAGAAGGATAACGATTAAATCAAATAAATTTTCAAATAACTATTATTCTCGATGAGTATCGGTATAATTTGATTTTATTATCTGTGAAAATACTTAGTCACTTCGAATTTATATTACACGCTCACATTTAAACATGCTTAATTTATTCTTTTTGTCGAGAAACAAACAATTAATCAATGGATATACTTGTATTCAAATTAAAGATTGTAATAGTTTCTATAATTACCCATGACATACGTACATGAATTGTTTTGATAGTAGATAATTAGTGGCATAGGACATATTCTACAGAAAAAAACAATCGTATGTACCCAAGGCTTTCTTCGTTTTATCAAATACTTTCAGATACTATAAAATTGAAACCCGTAATTTTTCAATAGATGTTGTTACGTAGAGAATCTAGTTCGTTTTAAGTAGTAGATGAGTTAATAAAACATCTTTTTTCCATGATACTGTTACTTTATGTTGTATAGTGGACTTTAGTTAGGTAGACAAATAAATAGATGAAACTGTTTAAAAGAAACATGATGATAAAAATAAAGAAATCAATACATTCATATGTTAGCTAAATTTTAATCAAGTATGAATAATTTAGAAAAGAGTAGCAGTATCTACGGGAAAGAAATGAATGATTTTGTTAAACACAATCTAATTTCATTCATAGTAATCGGTTCAAATGCAATAAAAAAATAAATCGAAACTTATGAGTCATTTGTTTCTTTTTATTCATGTATTTATTTATGTCAGACATCCGTACACACACATACATTTGTGATGATCACAAAAGAATAATTTGACCTAATATCATCACACACACACACACACACACACACACACACAAATTTCATTCATTTCCTAGAGTCGATCGATATAATTTTTCTAATTAAAAAAAAACACGCGATACATACATACACACACACTCACAGAGTAGAAGTTCTAACGACTAAGTTAATCATTGTATTATGTGTTTTCAAAGAAACATACATGATCAAATAATAGTACCAAAATGTACGAAGTATCTGATCTTTAGTTGTAGATATACAAGAGACAGGGAAAAAAGTCAACAGAAGAAATATTATAATAATAAACGACAACAACATCGATATACAATAATGAACAACAAGAAAGAAAATATGATATTTGACTAAACGAGTGATTAATTTGTTTATCTGATAATTTCATTTATCTGACATTGAAAAAAAAGTACAAGGGAATACATTTCATATTATATATGTATCTATTATATAAGAACCAGATTGATCATAAGTATTTATTGCTTGCATCATCATTCAACTTTTCCTGTTTGTGCTTTTTTTTTGTTGCTATTGATTTTGATTTATGTGTGTACGTTGAATTTTGAATGAATTATGTTGTTAAATTGGCTAGTGCTAGTTGAACATAAGCACTTTTACAACAACTATGTTGTGCTATTGAAAACATATTATTTTGAGAGAATTTTTTTTGAACACTTTTCAATTTTGCTACATCTTGTCCGATAAGCAATTGTCCTAATTGTTCAATACCTTGACGAAGTTGTTCATAGATATAACCTGTATGATACAACATAAATCGTGCCGGCCATAAATGTTCAATCAGTAATGATACTGATGTTGATGATGTCACCCTTTTATATGTAAGTAAATAACGTGATAGAAATGATGCACATGCTGATATATATGATGGTAATATATGTGAAAATGAATGATCAATAAATGTTAAATCAAGTAGATATTTCCCTAATGTATGTTCTATATCAGATGCTTGAATTATTTTAGAATAGCGACGAAGATAATTTATTGATAATGGACGACCAAGATCGAATGATAATGTTGATATCATACGACGTTCCATTTCCTTCATATCTTCTTTTGAAAAAGCATTGTCGGATACATAGACAAAATCATTCATACCAGGTATTGTCATTTCTTCATATTTACATGACAGTAGTAAAGCTAAAATGTAAAAATCATGGTAGAATATATTATCGATAGACATATCGCATTATCATAGAAAAAAATTACAAAATAGAGTGAATGACTCCACATGATAACAAATGTAAGTTTTCCATGAGATATTTCCCAAACTTATTTCTCTCGTGATAAGGACGTTTTCATAGTTCAACATGAATTTTACAAGGTCATATGGTTGAAAAGAAGGAAAGAATGATAATTCGATTTTAATATATGATTATGTTCTTTTATATCAATGTCATTTATTATTTTACTACGACTGTACTTAATTAATAAACAAGATCTTTTTCTCGCTCACAATGTTTTAAGTAGAAAAATCAAGTTAGATAGAAATTACACGTCAATCGAAAATTCTTTTACTAGCCTCCGCATTAATCAGCCAAGTATTGAACAACTAAGAAGAGATGCCTCCTAATGTGATTTCGAATTTTTCATTCTGCCTTTCTTCTATAGGTGTAGAATCCGGTGAGAATAAGAAAAAAAATGAATACCTTGACTGGGCGATGTATTTCGATCAGTTTCTCTTCGAATATTAATTAAAGAGTTTCTATGCGAAATACGAACCTACATGAAATTTGTTTTTCAATCAAAGTTTTACAATCAAAATAGATAATTATCTCTGAATATAATGAATGCCTCGCTGAATGCAAGTTAAAATTAAGCTTTTGTTCATGCAACTTCCGATATGTCTATTGTTACAAGTAAGGAACTGAGCGAAAAATAGGTATAATCTCGAGAAAAAAAAAACACTTGAAGGTCGTTGTGTTGTTAGAATTCTTTTTTTCTTATCTGATTAATTTCTACATACAGGAAGGGTTTCAACGTCGAATCTTGATATAATTGGCAAAGAATTCTTTTTACAAAAATGTATTGATAAGGCTGTTTATTTCAATCATACCTGTTGATCCGATAAGTTGTAATTCGTGCTTGGACACATCGACTATTTGTAAATAACGATCAATCAGATGAATTGTCATGTGAAATGTATCCGAAAGAAGTTTAAAACGATCATGCACTTGATAAAGCCAATCAATAAGTACAGCTCGATTTTGGGGTGATACTGTGCCTATAAAATAAAAGCCTCAGATATTGCAATCAAATCTTCTATTTATATGATTGACCTTCACGACGATAAAATAAGAAATTTCGCCGGATTGGTGTATGTTGTTCCAGTTCTTTCCAATATTTACAAACATCGACAACAAATTCGGAAGCAGTCGTTATATTTTTGTGATCGCCACTATCACAATCAAATTCAGCTGGTATGTCTGATGAAGTGTCGAAATCGTCATCTGAAATAGTTTCTTCTATTGAATTGAGAACATTAGTCGGTGGTGGTGGTTGTAACGGAGGTATTGATAGGGCTACATGATCATTTGTTTGTGATTGAGTAATTATTTCTACGGTATTTTGTTGTTGTTGTTGTTGAACAATTTTTGATTTGAAAATCATCGGTTTATTCGATAATGTCATGTTACCAACTTCTCCTAGTATTCCACGCATCGCTCCTTTTTTACTATGTATATGTATTGAAGCTTGTTGCGTTTTTGATATACGTTTAATTATGAGATTTTTTATTGTTGAATTTTCATCGTTTTCATTGTTTGTTATCGATGAATGATTTGTTAAGTTTGTTGTTTTCCCATGACTCGGACGCAGAAATGTCGAATGATGGCTCATATTAGTGATCAATAAAGATGAAATGTATTATAATTGAAGAATCCGTCTAGAAAATTGAGAAGGCATATGCGATAGATAAAAGTTTGAATTCAGGCACATAGATATACACACATAAAGAAACACACAACCACACTCGATTTGTGAACTGAACGGACTATTATGAATAGACTGGTCGTGAGAAAAGCAAGGGGATGGGGTGGGGAAGATTGTGACAAATACTGCAGAAGAAAGAACTCGAAAGGATGTTTGATGATTGGTTAAGAGTAAATAAAAGACGGTAGCGACAATTAGCTAACGTTTCGATCACAGCCGACTATATTATTTATGGAAAGAAGTTTCAAAAGAAAAATGTGATTTAATATCACTCATCAACAACTTTATCTACAACGAATTGATTCAACAGAGACCTTAAGAGATAACACGATTTCGAAATCGTCATTTGTCATACAGATATGTTTTATTCATATTGAGGATGCTGTTTGTCTCTCTCCGATATGTATATGAAAAAAAAAGCCACAAATGGATTTCTTTTTGATTTTATGACTCTTACGAGTCATGTGAAACATTTTTTTGAGGAATAAAAACTTGTCAGTAACATTTATTTTTATGACTGAATAGTTTATCTTTATATATATGGAGTCTACTTCATGTTATCTAGTTAAATACATAAAAGAACTTTTTTCGTGACACATAAAACGACATATATGGGTTGTACCAATTCAACAAAACAACAAGAAAATAAAATTCAAAATTTATTTCATGCAGCAACTGAATTCGATCTATCAACATCAGATTCTGAAGATGAACACAATATCCTTTCGATAAAATCGCTGACTAAAAATAATCTTAGTCATAATAGTAACAACATGAATTTGACAAAAAATATAGATACACTCTCCAATGATTCGACAAGTGCCAATAATACATTGATTATCGATCGATTCAGACAAACACGTATTTGACTTTTTACTATGTATCTTTCTAGTTGAATCCTATTCATTTGATTTACTGGGATGCATGCCGTATATTTTTAAAACTTCTAATAAATTCACTTTGTATTATGGATATTGTGAGAAATAGTTTTTTGTTTGCTCGACATTAAGATAACTTTCCCAACTTAATTGATTATCAAAGAATTTCATATGATTCAATCTTCTATCGATCACTATACATATTTGGATGTATTCGAAGAGTATTTGCATCAAAAATACAGTAGTTTACGAATGAATATTTTGTTAACAGTTCGTCATATTTATGTACACGCTATCGTTGTCTTGTTCCAATATGAGTGTCTGTTATTTTATTTTATTTATGAGTATCAATGAGGAAGAAAAAAAAATCATTCTATCGATAAATAGTAGGTTTCTTCAAAGAACATAACCATTTAAGTCTATTTAATGATGAATTAACTGCCGAATATTGAACTTGAACTTAATAAGATGTTAAACCGTGCAACAAAATTATTCCATGTCAATTAGTCCACTGAAATAGATCATGCCACGTTTGTTCTATAATTCATTTTCTTTGATCTCAATTCTATTATTAATTTCTTTGAACTTTGATGTACGACTGTGGCAAGATACTAAAACGAATTGTATACGATGGATATGAACAAGAGGTGTTTACAGAGTGGGATATGCCTGCTAGGAGGCAGGACAGGATGATTTTTTATTGTATCGGTTTTTTTTGTCAAATAGGGCACAGTGCGGCACAATTACCCTATGAAAACTTCTGATATGAGTGAAATTACTGTCTCATACTATAGTATTGTCTCAGATAGTAAAATAATACTAAAAATCATTAAAAGCAACTGAAAACAACATAGATACTTCGTTATTTCTAAAAAAATGCCTTGTATTGATTTGAAGACATATAATAGAGATCTACTAATATCTTCAGACGATGTTGCTTACGTGCTTTTCTACATTGGACTTTCAAAAATTGATCGAAACGAGAATGAGTCAGATATTAGAAAGAATATCGGTTGTTCCATCAGTGATGTCTTGCCTGTTAGACTGACTTATTGAATTAACTATTAATATACTTACACTGGATCATTTCATTTCACACAAATATCGCCATGTCTGAAATCCAATGTCTTTTGAAGTATTTGCAGCATAATAATAATGTAATGCACTAAGCTCATCGTATTTATTTATAAGTACAATACATGGAGAAGTTTTTTTTATAGCAAAATGAATTTTCTTGGCAAGAAATCGATCTTTTTCTTAATTTAATTTTAGAATTTTTCGTGATGATTTTCGGACATGATATTATAACTTGAATGTGTTATGTCTGCATGACACGATGATAATCTTTCTCTTACATTAAATTACATCTCTGTGATAGGAATGTATTCGGGCTGTTCCATGGGAACTCAACCAAAAGAAAAATTCATAAGGAAAACAATTTTTTATAGCGAAAATGCTAAAGCTGGTTTTTATTAGAAAAACGTTAGGTTATTCGATATTTTGGCCTTAGCGCAGTCATGTCTTGAGTATTTTTTTGATAAAAAATATATAACAAAATCTTCAGCTCAATTAGGTCTACAAGATACGGTAGTTTCAAATTACTCAAAGCCATTTTTCAACAATATGCTCAAGTCAATGTGCTAAAAAAGTAGGATTCTTTATCTAACAATGGCTACATTTTGCTGGAATCTGGATTACAAGTTTTTGTAGAGCAGAACGCGCTCTATGAAGCCCTGCATTCCGTTTTTTCGAATACGATTAAAAATCTTGCTTGAATAGCGTCACAACATTATGAGGATCATGCATGGTAGAGAAAAACAGTTGTGCGTCTGACGATTGATCAAATTTGTCTTTAAGATCTCAAATTCAGAATCACAATCGATGACTATCTCTTAAGAAATTATATGAAACTAATATAAGTAAGTCACTAGTTTCTATGAAATGTAGTTACATCAATATGGTGTCTCGCGACATCGTCCTGTATTTTCTCGTATTACTTTACGATTCCAATGACAACATATAAAAAACCCAAAGATCAACTTCTATCAAATTAGTTTTTGCTATTGACAATGAAGCAGTGCAACATTTTTTCATACTACTGATCATAGTTGTACGTCGAATTACTACGAGACACTACTATTTGAATTTCGATAACAATTCGTAGATATTTTCAGAAGCATCATGGGACTGATTTTTACGATTCTTTCGAAATAGGATTATTTCTCTCATGGTTTGTTACTATTTTATGCTAATATCGAGAACTCATTAGTCTTCATATCAGATTTTTTATTTGAATACATAAATATCATCTTCTTTTCACACAATATTATTAGAATGAGAATGATAAACAAACCACCAGAACCGCATTTCTTCGACGCTTTACATCTCTGACTCTGATGTATGCAGATGGCTGTTGTAGTTCTTTGAGAACAACAGTTGAATGTTGTTTTATTCAAAAAGAGGGATTTCTAATTGATGGAATTCAAAAGTGATTAGATATTTTTTAACTGAAATCGAATCAAGTCTTAGCTAATTGCATCGTTTAACAAACGATCGCATTCGAATATTAATTATAGATCAGTTTTATAGAAATTTCATCGATAGAGCTAACTCTAATAAATAGCATAAGAAAAAGCGTGACATCAGTGTGAGAGAACTGTCGGAACAAAATGTTAAACTGACTCACGAATTTGAGAATTTATGTCACTTTTTCAATCATCGACTTGCACGTATTGGATTATCTAATACATATTGAATGTACTGAGGAAATGTCATAATCTAAAAAAATTACATAACATGCACATGCATGTCTTTATTTAAATGTAAGCTTGATTCTAAATCTCATCCTGATTATCCGTCTTGAAATAAAATGTCAAGATGAATGTTAATATACACGATTCAACTCGAAACATTTCTGAAACAAAGTCTATCGTACGTTTTATTTTAGTCACATGCTTAAGTGTTCTCTAAACTTTATAGACACGACATGCAGAATATCATCTTCATTAGTTAAGTCGTATATCATGATCAGAATAAGTGTTTCATTATATGTAAAGTATTCGAAAGATTTCATCTTGATGGTTTTCAATCATTCTTCTTCTAAACGTTGGTATATCTTTATTTTTAAAACGAAAAAACAACAAACGGCTAATGTTTACAAGGTAGGTGACACAACAAGGGAATTCTATTTTCTTGTTTATTTTACAACCATAGGCGTGAATGAGAAATGCCTTTGTTCTAGCTATTATTTTTGAACAGATGAACAAATAGATTTTAAATAGATGTTATACATTTCTATTAGATCGTTGAAGTAAACTCAGTGAAATCAATTTATCGTGTGAATCACGACCTTGATCACGACTGTTAATTTTGCATATTTAAAACTATGAACTCATTCGAACATCGAATTGTGGAAAGGTTCAACGATATGCTCTGCTCATATTGAGAAAGAAAACAAATTAGCTTTTCATTAAGATATTCAAGCAAAGTCATACTAAACTGTGAAACGAAATACATCAATGTTTGTCAAATATTA
This sequence comes from Rotaria macrura, assembly GCA_900239685.1. Classification (NCBI taxonomy): domain Eukaryota; kingdom Metazoa; phylum Rotifera; class Eurotatoria; order Philodinida; family Philodinidae; genus Rotaria; species Rotaria macrura. The sequence continues at coordinate 326,320 of OENT01000014.1, forward strand.
GAGAAAAATTCGTATTTTCCAATCATTTCTTCTTTCCCATGAACAGAAGTTCAGAACATGCAGTTGCAAAAACGTCACAAGTTAAACAGGGCTACTAACATTGATCAACGTTTTATCTATGAAATCTTGAAAACTCGACCAAAATGATTAGACCTATCTCAAGTATTATCTATGATAATGTCCGACGGATGATGAAGTCATCAGCTATCAAATTCAGTTGAGTCAGAGAAAAAGAAAATAGTTGAATATTCGTAAAACATACACTTGAAAAGAGAAAACAAACATCAAATCTCAAAGGTAATATATGAACGAACCGTAACATGTCCTAAATAATATTTGTTGTCATAGTAAAACTTGAAATTTTTGTATCATCTATGACACACACACGCACACTGAAAGTAACAGTCTGTAGCGCGGAAAGTTGGCAAAAATAAATGCACTAGTCTTCGTTTCCAAATATCTGTAACTGTTTACTTAGATTATTACATCATGTGTAGATAGAAGTTCGACAAACATGCAGAACAACTTTTGCAACTTCTTCTATCAGAAAAAATCAAAATAAATTTATTGGGATTCGATTTCAATGACATCGCATTCGTTCACAAAGCGTCTATAAACTATTGGAACTATCGTCTCAAACTCCGTCATATATATCTTAGTATCATGATGATGGAGACATTGGAATTCGTGCACAAGCTTTTTCGAAGCAAATCAATCTTACTTCTTATTTTTTTTTTTATTTCAACTATTTATTTTTGACTTTAAATTTTCATACACTAATAAAGAAACAATCGGACAACAGCGCAGTACTGCTATGGTGTCATTGAATAATATTTTAATTATAGTTTTATTTTTTCTTTGTCTTCTCATGTGTATTATTAAGAAAAAGACATTTTTTTGCAACGCATCGAATTTTTACTTTTCGAGCTGCCAAAATACGTAGACTTTAGTGGAATTAGTTATGGTGAATTATAATTTTATTTTTTTGAGACAATTTAAGATTCTATGTCTTATATATATATATGTCTATCTATTATTTAGACTCATACATTAAGTGAACAAGATATATACGGTACGTTTTTCTTTTCCCATGTGTTCAAATTTTAAAGATAATATTTTATATACAGAACTTCGCCGAGCATTCTCATCCGCCGATGATGATAACGATGGATTAGTAAGCCGTAATGATCTTCCGACTGTTTTTAAACAACTAGAGCAAATTTTTCCCTCGTACATTATTGAAGGTGATGAATTAAAACAAATACTTGATCAAAATAATATTAAAGGTAATTAAATTTACTTTGAATTATTTCCATTGAATGTCTGTAAACAAAACTAGATTCTGATCAAATATCTTTTTCTCAATTTTTAACTCTTATTGCGTATAAATTAAACGTAAGCGATGATCTTGAAGAATTCGAAAAAGCTTTTCAACTTTTCGATTCGACGAACAGTGGCTTTATCAGGTAAATATTTATTTGCAAAAAAAAGACAATATTATTTCTTTTTCGTTTGTTTCTATCTGTCTAGTGTTAGAGATCTACTTCGTGGAATGCAAAATCTTGGCGAAGATATAACAGAAGCTGATGCTCAAGACATGATGCGTCTAGCTGATCGAGATTTGGATGGAAAAATTAGTTTCGGTGAATTCATCGATATGATCCGAAATATACACATAACATAATATTCGACTCAATGACAATATAATTTATTTTAATAATTGATAAAAAAAAATATATATGCATAAATATTTATATATAAGTAGAGACATTATTCTTCTTACAAATAAAAACGCCACTCAAGATTTCAAATAAAAACTTAGTGATTAGTCAAAAAGAGAAGCATAAAACCAGAATCCGGTAAGTTGAGTTGTTTGTTTTTGTTACGACATGAAACTAAACGAACAATATAGAAAAAACATCTGACCAATGAAGACAAATCAAGTGTTCTTTGTTTTTTTTCTATTCTACTCGTCCATGATTTCAATAACTTCAGGTTGTTCTTGTTGTTGATAATAACCACCAGATGACATGTAAGTCATAATTTGCTGAGCGAAATGTGGATCATCATTAAACATTGAAGCAAAATTTTGTCCACTAGCTAACATTTGTTGTATACACATTAGACGTTCATTCATTAATTGTTGTTCGTAGATATCCGGTATTGATAATGTTGATCGTTGCTGCTCTGGTTGATCTTGATCCATAATCATATTGTGTTGTTCAGTTATATCCGATGTTCTATTCATTTTTCTCGATGGATCTTTTAATTGTTGCATACTTGTAGCACTCTTTAATACAGATGATGCTAATGGACCTGATGTTGAATCAGCAATCATTGATGGCATATTCATTGTTGAGACAGAATATTGAGTTGGCAAATTATGAACATTGGAATATTGTTGATGACAACAATCAGGATCATCAAGATAAATGTTTGATTGTGAACGACCAGCATACGAGGATGTCATTGATAAAATTGAACGAGATGCAAAATGACTCAAACCATCATTACCAACGTAAGTGAAACTGTACGAAAATACAAGTAGTGAAAACAGTGATCATAGAATAAGAAAAATATTTACCGTTCGAAAGCATCATCGGGAAGACCAAGGCCATTGATAGATTCAGTACTACCTAAATCATAAGTATTTTCTTTCACAATGACGATAAAAACGAAGTTTCTTGTTATATGTTACCAGGTGGTGTTATACAAACTGGTTCGTTCGTAAATTCAGAATCAAAATAACGAGTGTCTGTATCTGAATCAAGTTCTGGTTTGAATGATGGTTCAATCTAAATAAGAATTTTATTTTCCATTTTAACTCATTCCAATATAAACAGGAAAGAAAACCGAACCTTTTTCTCTTCGTACAAACGAAAAGGAATACTGGCAAAGAATGGATGTCGTTCAACTTCAAGAACATCTTCAATGCCAGAGCCAATACTGAAAACAAACTAATTCATAAAATTTTGCGAATTCCGTATGTTGATTTTTACCGCTCCGTTGGTTCCTTTTTAAGAAAACGTTTTATTAAATCAAGTGCTGCTGGTGATAAAGTTGCCGGATAAGTTGGCTCATGATTGAGAATCTTTTGAAAAAGACCGTCTTGACTTTTACTATCAGCGAATGGTAATCGACCAACAAGGCATTCATACATCACGACACCAATACCCCACCAATCGATTGCATTTGTATACGATGTCATTCGAAGAATCTGTTTTGATTTAAGAAATAAATAAATAAAATAAAGATTTGAGATTGTATACAATTCATTGACTACTATACAATTAATCTATCAGCGTGTTAACCGGTGTGAAGACAGATAGACAAAGAAAGAGAGAGAGAATAGAAGCCGTCCAAAAATTTTCAGTTCATCAAACACATAAAGTTTATTTGCATTTACATGAATAATTGTTTTCCAGTTCGGAAGTGAATGTCTAGATAAAACACTATTCATCGTCAACATATTTCAATTTCCTGTACTAGACGTTCGAATTCAAGGAAATCTATGATGCATAAATGATGTTACTCAATATCAATCCGTACATGTTGTCGAAAAACGTGTTTTCTACACAAAAGTTTTTATTGATATGATATAAAGTGAATAGTTCTTTCGATCTATGTGTAAATCATTTTGAATAAATTGAACTCAATGAAATTATTTGATCAAGAAAGGAATTGTTCGCATTGTATTTCTATGGTAAACTCAACAATTGAAGAATTTATAAGATAATATTCAGACGAAATCATTTTCATCAGTTCACATCACTGAATAAATTATTTCTTGATGTGATGAATTTTTACTGGAATTAAGAAGAAACGTGAATGTCAAAAATGTATAAACACAAATGCAATTTTATTTTGATATTAACGTATATTTTTCTCTTGTCATTCTTTTTATGATTGTACGATGAAAGTAGCTATTACAACAAAAATTGACTAGAGGTAAAAGGCTAATGTTCATTTATCTTTTTGAAACACAATCAGAAAAGAATTTTAACACTGCTAACTTTCGACTAAGCATCACAACAGGCTTTGACATTAGAATGATAAATTATGTATCGAAAAACAACTAGCATCTTTCTATGACATTTGAACTGAATCCTTATTCAAAAGGAATATGAGTAGAAAGATGATGAAAAAGAAAATTTGATCATGTTTTTCTCATGTATAGCGACCACATATTTGACTAGTATGACTATGTAATGAATTTTAAAAAAATAGGGAAAAGTAATTTGTTTGAAGCAAATTGAAATTTAATGATCTCAGCCGTCTTCTTTCTATTGGCTTCGTAGAATCCTATTAAAAGATAAAACATAACAATGCAAATAACAAAACTATGCTAGAATGTTTGAAAAACATTAAAAAATATCCTCTCCATTTTTAAAAATGATTGAAAATGGCTTTTAACTCACTAGATTTTACAATATACTTGTTACTCGAAAGTACGACTCTTTTGTTTTCTTCAAATAAGTACAATTAATAAGATCTTGAATAGATATTATCGGTTCTTACTAGAACTGTTGTATCGATATTCGCAACAAATTCTAGTAAACACTGAAATTGATATACGTTCATTTAACTATTTCAAATCAAAACAACGACTATTACACTCCTAGTCTTCGGAATGAGTTCTGATCATAGATATATGTAAAAAGCCTTATCTAATACTATGTAAAGTTATAATAGCACTTTCCATTTTTTCTTCATCATACCTCAGGTGCAATATATTGTGGTGTACCACAAAAGGTCACTGTTGTTTGTCCAAATGGTACATTAGTTTTACATAGACCAAAATCGACTAATTTAATATGGCCGAATCGGTCGAGTAGGATATTTTCCAACTAATTTAGAATAATGATTATTTTCAAATCAATGAATTACTTTCCTTATCGTTTCGGTTTATCTTACTTTAACATCACGATAAATAATTTTTCTTGAATGAAGATATCCAATAACACAAGCTATTTCAGCTACATAAAATCTTGTACGTTCTTCTGTAAAACGTTTTTCACGATTTAAATGAAAGAAAAGTTCACCACCATTCACACATTCCATTACAAGACAAAGACGATCACTTGTTGTAAATGCACAAATTAAATTCTATGAAGAATATATAACGAATAATTTACAGTCGATAAGAAAGAAAAGAAAAAGATAATTTACCGTAATAAATGGATGCCGAATTCGTCGAAGAATTTTATTTTCATCCATTGTATGCACAACTTCATTCTAATGAATAATAAAAATATTTTCATTGATTAGAAAAATACGAAATATGATCATTCATACGTTTGTTATAACGAGACTTTTTCGTAACATTTTCATTGCAAATATTCGTTGTGTCGTTCTTTCACGACATAAAACAACTTTTCCAAATGTACCACGACCAAGAATTTTCAAATATTCGAAATCATTTATTTGCTGAAAGAAAACGAGAAATAATATTGTTTGTTTATCCTTATGGAAAGTTTGATTCATACTGGTCTTCGTGCAAATATTTCGTTCATTAATGGATATTCATTTTCTGTATTATCAGCATCATCATTAGTCACCATTTTCATACTATTATTGGATGATGGTTGCTGTTGTTGCTGTTGTTGTTGTTGTTGGTTTTTATGTTGTAAATTTGGTGTTGCTTGTCGATTAATTATTTCGATAGCTGTTATCCATTCTTCACTAGACATATTAAAAAGAAAAACAAATTCATTTGAAATACACATTTCGTTTCATACGTACCGATCTTGTTGACTACTGGCAGCAAATAAACGTTCTATTTTCATTTGATTAAAATGTATAACAAATGCATTTTGCTTTATTTTATCTTGACGTACAGCACTGCAATCAATAACTTGAAATTTATTAAGTGGTTCTTCTTGTTGTGTATCATTGAGAACGGGAGGCTTTCGATAACCGTACAAATTACCATCATGACGAAGAATAAAATAGCGTGGACGCCAAGTTTTGATATGTTCACCTAGAATAAAACAAATATACGAGAAATAAAATATAATAGTCAATCGATATTTCGTTGTGTCAATTTTAATTTTAGTTTACATCAGATTAGTGTTCAACCGACCTAATTTTTGTTCTGTTGAATACAATTAGATTTGATTATGCATACTTTTTTTTTCTAGATACAAGTGAACGATTGTAACATAGGAAAATATTTCACAATACATTAAATTAATCTAGTATTTCGATGATAGACGGTACGATTTTGTATAAAGTCGGGCGAATGACTAACTACTAGGTGAGAGTGACCTTTTTACTTCAAGGTCTTCTATGGTTTTTTTCTGTTTATTCTTTCTTTGTTGAAGAGTTTTAGTGTTAGGATCTGATTATTATTGTTATTATTTGTAATCCTAAGAAGACTATGAGTTTTTCTTTTCGAATACAGCTATTATCTGTCTAGCTGAAATATTCATCGTATAGATTTAATTATTTTTCTCCGTTGTTTTTAACACTAATGATTTACGATTGTTGTTTCATATGTCGTAATTAATTTAAAGTACAAAAATCAAACAAAATGGTATCTATTCTGATTAATTGAACTTCTGAATGAAAAAGCAAAAGATAAAAGCGTAGAGTTTAATTATCATTGAACATACCTCTTTTGTAAAGCCAACCACATTTATAGGCTGGTGCGTTGGTTAAAAATTCTTGTGGATTTCGTGGTTGACTTGAGCTTTTGGCTAGAGGTTGCATTGTATTACTTTTTTTCCTGTATTATGTATTGATTATCATGTGATTTTTATGACACTTTTTTTGTCTATCTAGAAAAGTAAACGTTACACTTTATGTACGTGGGATTCTTATATACGAAAGGTTTTATGTCATGGGCTTTTTTTTTGTCAATGAACCGAAACAACAACAAGAAAGAAAAAAGTACATGACAAAGGAGACTCGCTTATATCTATATATCACTTGAAATAAAGATATTTCGTATCCATTTATTACACACATAATTGTATTATTTTCTTCGAGTTTCATTAAGAATAGATAAAGGAAAAACATAGGCTTCTGGGTGTTGAGAGAAAATATATATTTTCTTCTATTGACATAAAGTAAATTGGTCTGCTACATCCTTTGAGAGCTCGATGCATTTCAAAAATATATAATCGTTTGTTTCGCAATCAATAGATAAAGCGATTGAAACAAATAAGATGCGATCTGATCAATAGCTACATTACGGATACAAATATTACTTAACAATGATTTTCATTTGATCAATAGTGATCTTGTGAAAATATCAGAACTATGAACTGTAAAACTTATGCTCGAATATAAATAGTTCATTAAGAATAGGGTTGAAAAAGAAATGTATATGGATATTAAAATGGTCAATCCTTTCATATAATTTTTATTTCGTTTTGTCGAAGGTAATTTAAAAGTATTACCTGTTATAAAACGAAGCAATCTTTGTTTCTATTTTCTTTTCACATCGTAATGAAGAATGATACATAGTATAACCTGCGATATAAATTAGTTCATAGAAAATGCACAATTATATTTCACGTCATTGTGGCGAGTCAATATCAATCAGGTGTGATAAGAATTTTTCAGTTTTTCATAATTTGAATACATACGAGCAATATTCTTATTTTAGCATAGCCCTAGTCAACTAAAAGTCACAATGAAGTCAGAAGAATATTTATATTTTACATTTAAATTCGACTCTAATCTAATCCATACCTGGATGTATGAAGATTTTGAATAGATTTTCGTGCTAAATAACTATTTATGATTGATACCTGTTAATTGAGCAATTATTTCGGATTGAATTTTTCATCTGATAGACATTGTTCCTTTTAATGAGATAATGTTATGTATGAAGAGTAGAATTTCATTTTACAAAGTAGTCTATATTCAAATTCAAGGTTTTTTTTTAAGAATTCATGAGTAATTTAAAAATCTAATTAATGAACACTGAATTATGAGCATGATTCTAAAATGCTGTTGCTACAGATTATCTGACTACTTAAAGTGATACAAGTGATTTTCGAGTGTGTGAAAAATTAAATAGGAGATCTCTGTGACGAGCAACATAAAATACAGTGTTTTTACTTCGGACAGATTGGGAAAAATTTGATATTAATTAATCTCAAGCTATTAATCGAAATCAAATGATTGAACCTTAGAAACAAGTTTCGATGATATTCTATTTTCTAAGCATATCATTCGAGGTTTTTGTAAAAGTTCTGTCACACATATGAGTATTCTCTTAAGGATTAAAGGGTTGAGCGAGACAAGTTCGAAAATCGATATGTTTGATGAGAACTGTCATCTATAATTAGATTCAAAGAAATATAATTAGAGAGATTCAAACTAAATTCTAGTTACTCATCAGTTGAATTAATTCAAAAGATGAACGAGTAAAACACCTTTTGGATAGACCCAACGTGAGTTATTTTCTAGATCAACGCATATTCTGTTGACTTACATTTATACGCTTGGAATATAACACAAAACGTTTTGGTTCATTGTTGAATTCGATGATCTCGAAATGATTTTCAAAAAAAAAGTAATTAGTTCTCGTCAATTTTCAGCGTAGTAGCAGTTATGATCCTTTCAAGTCTACTGATTTAGTTCCATAGGAAATGTATAAGGATAGCCTATGGCGAGCTTATCAATCTTTGAGACATGTTTCTTGCTATAACATATTTAAACAGAACACATGTGAGTATTTCTTATGCTATAGTTCTTTAAAAAAACGACAGAAGAATTAAGTTATTTTTTTGTGAATTCAAAAATATTCTTTCTTGACATGTGATCATGTATGCTAATTGATGAATATTGAAAAAATTTTAATTAGAAAAGTTGGAATTCAGTCAAAACTAACGTGATATTTAGGATTAATGTAAAAAGAAAAACATCAACATTTGTAAACAATCACCTAATACTATCTGAATATATAGGTAGCACTTTGGAATTTAAGTATAGATCCTTAATTTTATTTTAACTTTAATTAAACTTATACTTAGCTAACATAAATAAATCTTCTCAAGATTGATTGATGCCAGATAAAAATTATACATGAGTAACAAAATATCTAGAAAATTTCAAAGCAACAAATAAATATTGTATATGAATTATATAAGGATTCCTTACCATTTACAAGCAGACTATGGAATAGGAGATACGCAAAAGAAGACATTTGGCTGCGAGTTTCTACTAAGAACGACGTCTCGAAAGGGGGAGCAGCATTACAGACTCATATCATAGAACACTTATGTATTTTCAAGCAACAAATAAACAAATTAAATTCGTTCCAGGAATTACATAGAAAAATAAAATCTTTGACTTCATTCCTAAAAAAATACCAAGAATAAGTCATAAAATGACGACCTCTTATAGATGTCTCTTTATGGATGACAATTCTATTTCTACACCGTATGTTGTTCAACACACACAGTTAAGAATTAATATAGAAATTCATATTTGCAATCTATATGTAATTTTTACTTCATTCTCTACTAAATTTCTACTCGATTTATTTAAAGTCTTTGCTCTTTCATCCATATTATAAATAAATATACTGTAATATAAAGTGAATGATAGAATAATTTCATTTAAAAATTTTCTACAAATTTCATGTCTCATAACATTTCAAATTATAGTTTAATCTCTTCAACTTAACAGTTAGCTCTCGATAACGTACTGTCTATGTTGAATGGATGGAAAACGGCAGAAAGGAAAAATGTCGAAAACAAGAATATGAGATGAAAATGAATATGTAAGATTGAATTGCGGATGAGAGAGACTTGTACTTCAATATACTCTCGTTTTCGACATTTCTATCCATCTACATTTGTATTATTTTTATTTTCGATATTTTTCCTTTTTTCATCATACCTCTATGTTCAGGTAATAGATTAGTTAAAGATTTTGCCTAACATAATTTTAATATGATTTCGAATATTAGTACCACTGACGCATTTAGCTACAGGCAACATAATCTGCGTAGTAATTTTTCAAATTAGTATTACCTGACTACTTCAATAATGCCAGGTGAAACTATGTATAAATAATGCAGTGAAATGAATACTATCATGTCAGACGACAACATCCATCTAATGGTAGCTCACAAAAGATGTACGCGAGAATGAAGATAAAAGACGAGAGGAGTTGGATTTAAACAAGTTACTTTTTGCCATCATAACAAGAAAAAAGAACTTGTTTGATGATGGATATTCTATCTGTAGATTATGCTGGATGAGAAAAACTTTGTTTTTCAATACAAAGTTTTTTGAATAAAGAATAACCTTCAAACATTTAATAAGCACAAAGTATTTATGTTGAACAAAATATAAACAGACAACACCAAGAGTATGCCTAGCTCCCGTCATTTAAATCCTAGTTTCAAGGCATACGAGGGATCCTACACGATTCAATTCGGAATCAAATCCATTCTATCTATCTCTCTCTACAAGGGCATGCGCGAAAAATTCCTAAATATTTATCCATTCAAAAGAAGTCAAATTTTCAATTAGAAGTTAAAATAACCTTCATTTTACCATTGTTCGTGTGAATAATCAATTCAGATTCTATTTGGCAGATTTACATCCAGAACAATGACGTCTCTCTACTACGTATGGATTGAAAATCATAAATAATTGATGTAACCAAGTTTTATCTATCTATCTATCTATATATATATAAATTGATTCAAAGTCTACAAGAAATACGAAATAACTTCATTGTAGTAATAAGAATGATCATTAATGTGATAAAGATCGCCAATCGAATTGCGTTTTTTTGTTTTCAATAATAAACACAATCTACAATAGTAGTAAAAATAATAATAAAAGAATCGAGAATTTTTTTTTCTTTCTAATCTAATAAGGTACTGTATGTTCTTTTTCAAGAAAAATCATATTACAGAGGTTTCTTTGTATCCTAGTTCAGTGATAAAATACATACAAGTCTTCACTATATCTAGGACTAACAGCATAATTATATAATCATTAAGAAAAAAAATCATTTAAAAGTACAAAAGAAAATCATGGTTTTGTTTCAGTCATGTTAAGTAGTTTCCTTACATCCGGGAATATCTAAAGAAGAACTCGTTTGAGTACTCTTCTATTGCTCGATTGTTTCTAAGTTCAGAACTTAAGAGGATGGAAAAAAATTCTATAGAATAAAAGACGATTATTAATGAAGCTCTTTAATAAGTTATTATTAAATGAAATTAGTGCCTACCCGAAGAAAAAAGAGAATCAAAAAAAAAACATATAATTATTAACAGTCAAGAGAAGCATGTCAAATTAAATCCTCAGGTCGATTAATTAGTTTCAGTCATCTATTTAGGGGAAATTTCTACGGTTGACTAACGAACTGCATTGTCGATTTTCTCTCGGGATATGGTAAAAAGAAAGAAAAAAGAAAAACAAGAATATTTCATGAAAAACTAAACAAGATATACTTATGATAATATTATTAATTTATTTAATTCATATTTTCTTTTTCTTTTATACTTTTGAATACTATAAAACAAAAACGACGACAAACAATAGTACGAACATTTACTAAATTTAATAGATATTATCCACCAGAGAGAACCAAGAGGGAGAAAAGAAAGAAAACGAACAAATACACAAATGGATAAAAAAATGCATGATTTTTTTACAGAAAAGTTTCTTTAGTGTTTGTTCCGTTTTGACTCGAACCAACAAATCGAACAGTTGTCATGAGATCTTTTCTTTCTCCATGTTTCATACTTGATGTACGTGGTCGAATAGAATCATCATCAATATCATCGTGTACTATTGTTTGAACATTTTGTATGTTTGGTGATGACACACGTTGCTGTTGATGAATAGTTTTAAAATAGACTTGTGTCGATGTTAATGACATGGGTTTGTGATGACGTGTAGATGATGAAGATGGACTCGATGCTGCTAATCCAATGATTGATGATATGTTTGCTTTTGATTCATCAAGCAATGGTGTTGTGACATCATGATTGTCATCGGATGATTTCCTTTCATATTGTTGATCAGTTATTGATGATGATGATGTTTTTCTATTCGATAAACGTTGAAATTCACTTGTTGACGAATTCTCATCAACGACATCAAGTATGGACTTATTCCTATGACTAGCTGGTGGCATTAATATTGTTGTCGAAGCATCACTTGGTACCGGGAAAAGATTTAAATGTTCTTTTGTATCATTTGGTGAATCATTCTCAATAATGGCTAAAGAATAATAATAAATGAAGACAAAACGAAACAAATAAGCAAAATAGAAAAACGTGCAAGCAAATATATTATTTGTCTCTTGATCGTTCTATTTCATTTTAGTCTTTCTTTTTCTTTTACAAACACATCAGTGTTGATTTGTCTAAATAATTCATATGTAAAACAATCGTATGATTAATTAGTTAAAAATTTGCCAATATATATATATATATATATATATATATTCTTCTTTCGTTATCTCCCTCTTACCTATTTCATTTTCGTGATGACGTTTATGTGAACGTTGTCGATGTTTCATGGAACGTGTTGTTGTTGCTGTTCGTTTTTGTTTGACCATATCAATAGTTGGCGGTAATTCAATTTCAATACCGATTGTATCTTGTTGTTCGACTTGATGACATTCGAATTCATGTAAAGAACTCATTGATTCTGTCATCTGATTATAATTAAGTTTAAACATAATGCAGTACTATATATATATCATTACTTACTAAAATAACATCGGCATACATTTCATATTCAGCACGTTTCTTTAACAAGCGCATACATTCAGATGCTTCTTGATCAGATGAATTAGCTCTAAAAACAGCCGAGTCATTTTTGAGGATTTTTACGTTTTCGCTATAATCACTTGAAATAGAATAATGTTCCTAAGATTTCTGATAATATACGACTTGATAAATGTATTCGTCGACCGTTCGGTGGTAAAATAGAATTCTTTTCTTTTGTTGAAATATGCTCATCGAAAGAAAAGCCTTGACCAAGTAATCTATAATTAATAAATAGATGAATACAAAGAAAGTCGAATCTCTTTTGTCTTGTATTACTTTTTAGACATGGCAAAGTATGCTCGTCGAGAATAGATATCCATATGTGATACATGTGAACCAAATTGAATAAGGAGAAGCCAAACAATTTTCTCCCTAAATACAAGAACAAAATATTAATAAATTTCATTGAAGATTTTGAATTTATATTTAGTCAGTCAGTTAAAAACAAAAGTTAGTTTTTTTCTTTTCTTGTACAATCACACGAACATATAAATTATCTACGGACATATTGAAATATTTTTTGATCCTATTTTCCAGTTTATCTCACGCACTAAATAATAAAAAAAGAACATCCAAAAATAATGTTCAAATGAAAGCATATGATTCATATCGTTTCCCCTTTGTCGTCAACTATATGCATATAGTTTATATAGAACAAACCCTGGATAACTCCTCATTAGCTTCGAGCTAGTGAAAAATGACAGATAAAGAATGGATGATGAATAGATAATTAAATCTACCTTGTTGTTGCATTGACAGAATCAAACGGTGCAAATGAATGTAAACGAACAACTTCACATTTTTTCTCGTGCTTTGATATTGCATGTTGTGTAAGTGGTGTAGGTGCGTAATAATCCTAAATGAAACAAAAACTATTTGCTTCAACTATTTCAATCAATTTTATATTGAATTGATATTTCTCTTTTGATTTACACCTTGATTTTGAGAATTTCCAATCGGTGCCTTCATGTATGTTTCTTCTCATTCGATTTATTTCATCATCTATGTTTCTTTTTTTTTCTTTGATTCTTTCATTCATATGAACTTTTTAATATTTTATTAGAAATGATTAGATTGACATTTTATTTTTTTTAAACAAGACTTTTATTTTTTATTTAATTTAAATTATCATGCTTTTTGCTATTTTAATTTCTTTGAATTTAGTCATAAATTCAAACATTTGTTGGCTTTTTTTTGCATATTGAAATGTTAAACAGACAATGTCCGACATGAACCATTGAGTTTATGTTTGCTGAAAATATTCTCATAGATTATCTTGATCATAAACAGTATTTAGTCATCTTTGCCACATTCAACCGATAGACTTACAGGATTCGGTGTATGATAAATTGATGGTAAAGTCAAATTTGGAATGCCTATGGAAACAGGAAATTTCTTTTGTTATATTTAATGTTTTTTTTCTGCTTTTGATAAACTTACGAAATTCATGAATTTTCTCAATATGTCCATCGTCGAGGACACTCTATAAATGAATATAGATATTTTTTTATCCTTTAAATTAGAGAATATTATATCGATTAATCTCGTCGATTGTGACATGTGTTGTTTATTCAGTAGTAGAGCTACTGATACAGAATAGTGTAAGACTACTGTTACCAATAGCTAACTACCGCATAGACAAAGTCTGTTGTGAACTAGGTAAACATATGAAGCATCAACTTACTAGATTGTAGAGAGCGACGAGAAAAGTATCAATTGTTGAACAAACATCCTACGAGGAAAAGAGTGAGATGTGTATCGAATGATAAGGATAAGAATAATGAAGCAAAGTGTTCATTTTCTGTTTTTTTTTAATAATGATAATGAAGCGGTGAGAGGAAAAAAGAGACTGAAAGAGAGAGAGAGAGAGCAACATAAAGAGAGAAAAGAAAGAGAAATGTAGAAAAGAAAGGCGCTCATCTCTTTCATAGATATTTAATTACTCACCATAGGTTGCTGTCAAGAAATAAGAAGAACAATGATGATGTTATTGCCGACTCCGGGCAAATAGGCATTATGAATTTAGTGTATGCATCTGCATTCATAATGATGATAGAAAAAAAGTAAAATTAGCTTTGTTTGACGTGTTTCAAATTCGACTAAATGTGCTACTATCTTTCTTGTCGTTTTCATTTCCGCTTTTTACTGCATCATTCTCATTATTGAAAAGAAAAAAGAAACTTTCTAACATGGCATCGTCGCTCGATGAATCTTCGTGTTCTTTCTTGTTTTATTCTTCTCCGTCTCCTATTATCCTTTCAGACTCTCAAAATTTTTAATTAGATTTAAAATTGGAAGCTCAAGGAAAGAATCGCGCTTGGGGCCTGCATTTATTTCATATATAATGAGAAAATAAAGAAGAAGAAAAAATTATCTTCTAAGGCTTTACCTGCTTAATCAAAAGATTTACATCATACACTTGCACTCGATCCTTATCTATCTCACATACATTGTCTCGTCTTCTTTTTCTCAGCTCTCAATTTATGTAAGAGACTTCCGGCTTGTTTCTTATTCTATAAATTGATGAGAAGGATGTATATGCGTTACCTGATCATTAGACATATATAAAAACCTAATAAGCGGGTATTCTCATATTCTATCTCATTTTACCTTATCAGTAGCATCAACTGACTCTGGATGACGATGATAAAGAACATCATAGTAGGTTGTGACGAATGATGGAAGAAATTGAAGTACGAATGGCCGGTTTTGCACATCACGGTAAATTGTGAAAAGATGATCACATATCGATGATGCATACTACAAAGACATAGAAGGAGTTCATATTGTTCTACGGAAACATATGAATTCATACATACCTCTGAAGGTTCTGCAATAATGGCCAAGTGTATCGTAGCATTTAGCTTTGAGTTATTGATGTATGTGGATAATGATGATGGTGATACTTTTAGATTCTAATCGAGGAGAAAACAAAAAGAAGCACAAAGTATAAGAATTCCATCTCTCCCACAATTTTTTTTCATTCTCATTTGACTTCCGATGCATTCTCTCTACTCAAACGTAGACACATACATACACACCTAGATGATGAGAAAAGAGGAGAAAAGGTGAAAGCTAGTCGTGCGAACAAATTTCTTTCTTTCATTTTCCATTCTTTTTTGTGCTAACATCACCTCTCAAAAGTAGTCTGAACATGCGAATATAATCTTTCTCGCGGTGGACGACATGTCTCTCTCGTTTAAGGTTTACTGTTTTTTGACTGACAAGTGATAATCCTTTTTTTCTTGAACACAAAAAAAGAAAGAAAGAGTTCTCAATCTCTTTTCAGCTTTCTTTTTCTTATGGTACTCGATTTATGTTACTTTAAACATGAATGGTTTAATGTATAAATAAATAAAAAGAATGCAAAAAGATGATGACAAGCACATATGTCTCCTGCATAATTGATTCGCTTTGTTCGTAGATGAATTCAAGTTGAGGTGTGCAATCAAACAAAAGATGCATAGAAGTATTAAATTATTATTCCATGAAGAACCATATGATTTATTAACTACTGCGAATCATTGTATGTGTCGAAAGTTTAAGGAAGATCTAACTTTCGGGGGCGGGGGGGGGGAGAGGTTAGGAGGAGGGGGTGAGAGAAGATATGAAATGAATTAGAAGACTTTCAATATATTTAAAGAGAAGATGAATAGAAGCATTAAGAAAAATGGGAAAACGATGAACTTTGCACCTTTACAGTTTCATAGAAACTTTTTCTTATTCTTCAATCTTCTACAAAGATAATGAACATCATGAAGAATAAGTGAGCATAGAGAAAAAGATGCTCTTCTCTTGTGTTTCTTTAGTGATGTCATTAGAAGTAGAAAATCTAGAGGGATTATAAATCACACACAGACACATGTATAAGACATGTGTGAGTATGCATTCAAACAATTTTTGATTGCTAACATGCAATTCTTTTCATGAATTACTAGAGAGGAAGCATCTTTCAATTTAGAAATATTATCCTCATTAGCATCTCATTTGTGCTGAATAAGACGAAGAGAAATGAATCTTGACATGCTAAACTATCAACAAGGATATTCACGATGTGAAACATACCTTGAATGAACCAAGCCAATCGTCAACTTCTGTGAAATCATTTGAGAAAGATTCTTTTGAATAAAGACTATCACTAGTTTGACTAGTGCTTGCCATGTTTATCAACTGAAAGAGTGAAAAATTCCAAAGTATACATACATGTGAAGACAACGTCATCTATGTGACATATCATTCAAACCTCCTGATCAGGTTTTGTTTAATAATGAACAACGATAAATAATGTGAAATCCTCATTTGAAATTTGAGATTATTAACTCATCTAAAATAAAGTGTATTCTTAAAAATAAAATAACTCTAATATAGAAAATCAAGCAATGTCTATTTTATCTTGTCAACTTTTCAAATGTCTACTTCATCATTGTATAAGTGACTTCATAAATTAGTAAGAAGTATAACTTTTCAAAGGGCAATATACGTCATCTGTTAAACATCTAAAAGGAGGATTTCCAATTATAGTACTACTAGTGGATTTGAAGAAAAGCAAGCAAAAAACATGATGGTGTTGACAATAATTTATGATTCGCCGAATTAATCACGACAGATTTTCTATCTAGAGACCTCTTCAATGTGTCTATATATAATAAATTGTACATAGAGGTCGATAGTTTATGTACATGTGTATTATGGATGAAAATAAGAATGGAATTCCTCATGTAGTGTAAAGCACGCAAAAACCGCCGGTATACCGATGTTATAACTGAGGAGATTATCGGCAGTTTTTGATGAATCTATATGATATTTGTTTTTGGTTGCCTTTTCTAACTCTGATTTAATTCAGAAGTTTGTGCATTAATTTATAAATTAATTTGTATTGTATTTTTAAAAAATGCACGAAAAATTACGAATGATGTCACACGACTTAAAAATAAAACTATTTTCATACATAATGGAAAAAGACAAATAAAAACTAAAATTAGAATCAGTACGAACTAAATTTAATAAAAAGAATAAAAATGAAACAATTTATTGTTTGGTTTTACGTATACAATGAATTTTTTTCGCTGATGCATAAATTCATATATCTGAAAAGAGAAAACAAATAGAAAAACTGTCTCATTATATTTAATCTATAAAAATAATGAGCAAATGCATTTATAGCACACTATTCAGTTTTACTAATAAATCGTAGCATTAGCACATACAATAACTAAATGGAAGTAATCTAAAGGTTTAGACTATGAATCATCCATTCCCAGGTCGAACGATACGGTCCCAATACGCCTCGTATACGGGACGTATATGGACCGTATCGTTCGATTTGGGGTTATGGGACAAAGTTATTGCTTCTTCAATTGAACGGATGATTCATAAAATACCAGCACGATAAAAATAAAGAGCCGATCTGAGGATCGTCATGAAATCAATAAAAATGAATGAACTAATGTTTTCTTTTATTTCGGAAGGTTTTAATCTGTAAAAAATGATGATCAAGATGCAAGAGAAAAATTGAAATAGTGTTGCGAGACTTTCTCGTTCATCGGAAAAGCTATAGACCTGCAGCTTAGGGATGTCATGGTGACGGCTCGTCACCGTTTTACCCGTCATTACCAGTAACCGTAGTACGGTCACCGTCACCGGTGTCACCAGTCTTCACCGGTCACTGTCCCCGGTTTCACCGGTCATCGTTACCTCTTTTACTGGTCTCATCGGTCGCTTTCATTCGTACACTGTGTATATTTATCTCGTTTTCACCGTTACACTTGATAGGGGGTAAGAGGCTCTTTAGAAACCAGTTACTTAGCACTCGAGTAACAGCGAAGTCCTCCCTTCAATCAGAATTTTTAGTAAAGCAGGCTTTTAGTCAAGCTATAAGGCATAAAAGTTGAAGTGTTCGTGGACAAAGATTGAGAATCCGTCATGAATATGCTCAAAAGTTTTAATTCACTTGCATATGAATAGCATTGTGTTCAATATTTCTTAACAATACATTAGGGGTATTACAATACCAATGCTAGTACCAATACCAAGAGCAATACCACCAAAACCAATACCGACCAATACTAATGCCGTATTGTTGTGGTTACATCCCTACAATAGATCTATAAGAAAACTTCAAAAAACTCACTGAAAATTTTTGAATCTCGGTATTATAAGTGTCAGCTTAAGTTTTTAGGTAGCAATTAGAATCTCAGAGTGGAGTTTACTTTAATACATTATTCGATAACTAAATACACTGTGAAGAGAAGTCGGTTTATGACCGAAGTTATACCTGGTGAAACAGGTAACGGTGACCGGTGGAACCGGTGAAGAACGGTGACACCAGTGACGGTGACTGGTGAAGACCGATGATACCGGTTACGGTGATCGGTGAAGACCGGTGAAACACTGACGGTACGTCGTTGCTACGGTTACCGTCACCGTTGCATCCCTACTGCAGCTCAATAGTGAGTTCGCACTGAATAGGTACACTTAACTTGTCGAAGTTTCAAAGCGTTTGTTGAATGAGAGAAAACTGCATTTTACGATAACTTCAGAACTTTTGGGACACTCTTTAGAGATTATACTGTAGAAAATAATAGAGTCCTGAATCGTCTATAGTAACTATCTCTTAATTTTATGTTACTTTGTCATTAAAAAGAGCATGCATATATCAATTAAAATTTTATACTGAAGCAAGCTATTTTACTTGTCCTGATCCCGATCACAAAAAAAACATCCATCCAGAACAACGTCAGTAAAATTAAACAGATTCTTAAAAATCGATATGTTACGTTCATCCACTAACTTTCCTGCAGTTTCTTTATATGGAGATATGGTAACAGTTCCATAGATTTTTATTATTTGATTCAAACGGAAAATTTTTGCTAACCGACGATGAAAGTTTGTGTGCATGCATGTGAAATGCTTTTTCAGAAAGCCATCTATGAATTCCTTGATATTAACATGTAAAAGACATCTACGCAGTAGAATTGTTTTAATAGAAAACTGCTCTGACCAGATATGTTGTTGTTTTTGACAGTTAAAGTTGAAGTTTTTACTCATCTCCTGCTGATATGTTTTTGACAAAGCCAAATTACTCCAATGTTTTCATTCTGACATGTATAATGCAAGTGAAATATTTCCTGTCAATGAAATTAAGTCAAACATCATATGTAATCTAAGTAAAAGAAGTGAAACAAAAATGCCTAACACTACAATCAACTGGGCTGCTATTCAGCTCACTACTGCTTCATGGATTATCGGACAAATAGGCATTCCCCTGGCATTTTTCATTGGCATTGTCGGTTGGTTTCTTAACAGCATCACATTTCTACAACCAGCTTTACGCTCAAATTCATGTGTTATTTATTTTCATGCTAGTTCGTGTGCAAACTTGGGTGTTCTGTTTTGGTCTTTTTTTGTCAACATTGTTGGGAATTGGTCCGGCTTTCATTTGGTTAATAATTCAATGACCTTCTGTAAACTACGAATCTATTTCATTACTGTATTCTATCATATGAGCGTGGTGTTTCTTCAGCTCGCCTGTCTCGATCGGCTATTGCTTTGTTCACGAAACGCAAATCACAGACGTTTGTGTCGTTTTCAAATTGCTCTGAAGCTAATGCCTATGACAATTATTGTCTGTTTTATTTTGCCTCTTTACATTCCTTTGACTTATAACCATTTGAATCCTGTCTCGAACGTATGTACAGAGGATGCAGCAATGAGTATATTTGATATTACTTACAAATTGATAGTATGGGCCATCACACCTCCTTCGCTTATGTTGACAGTCGGAGGATTGACAGTGTATTCTTTGAAACAGAATGCTCTTCGAACGGTCGGGATTAAAGTAAACATGTTTTATTCGTATTTCGATTTTTTTTTGTTCTACGATCCTACATTATTGTCTGTTAGATTCGAATTCATAACAAGGACAAACAACTTGTGACTATGATGATTGGCCAAATAACTTTATACATGGTGACAACTTGGCCTTTTGTCACCGTCATGCTCTACACCATTATTACACGAAACGTTCCAGCATCAAGTAAATCCCCAGTACGTAGTGCTGCTGAATCATTTGCTTTAATGTTCTCTGCCAACTTTTGCCTGTATCTATTCAATGCAGTGAGTTTTTAATAGAATAATCATGCTGATATTGAAGAATAACAATTTGAATCTTATTCATTTAGTCATCATTCTACGTTTACACATTGGCAGCACCCAGTTTCAGGCGTGAACTGCTCACGGTCATCATGCCTCGTAAGTGGTATCAATACTTCTTCAATAGAATTGAACCAACAAACATATCAGCAACAGGCAATCACACAACGAATGGTTTACGTTTAATTCAGTAAATGTAATCAAACTTGAAATAAAGTTTTATGACTGTTGTTTGATTTTAATAAATATTGCAGCTGCTATCTATGAAAAAGGAAGATTATAAACGAAAACCATCGCTTTCGTATCTAATCCTAGATTGATCGTTTCGGTCAACGAATATTGCAGGCACCGCCATGAAATATGTTTGAAAATGTTCATATCCTGCAGAAAAATACCAGAAGTCAACACAACATGGAAGCAGTGCTCCAGTGCGAAAATTTTCGAATTTTTTTCCGATGACCTACCTTCAGTTACTATGGGAAAGAGCAAGAATTGACTGGGATCCACAAAAAAAACTGCTTCCATTTTCCGTGTTTTTCTGCTGGAGCCGGTCCGTACTTCTAGGCCTGGAATGATTTATTTTTGATTACTCAGATGTTTCGTATTCCTTGAAATCAGTTGCGTTTCTAAGAATTTCGTATCATCAATAGATTGATGTTGCATTGAAGAAGGTATTATGTTACCCATTTCCGATCGGATGTTGCTATTCGGCAACTTTTAGCCAATTTTTCTTTAAGGATTCACTGATGATGATGATGATGATAAAAAGACATGACTTTTTTGATTAACAATTCGATAATTACCAAGGGGGAATAAACTGATTTCTTGATGGCTGGTGATTTCTAGAGATTTCTCTGTGATTTCTCCATTAGAAATCAGTTTGTTCCCCCTGGTTAATTCCAATGAATGACAATTCTTTCAGAAAAGGGCCAGCAAATCTGAAGGATGAGAGCTACGTGAGATGAGCGTTCTATCGATGATCTGTGTTATTCATACTGGACTAATTAATTGAAAAGGCTTCCGAAGTCTTTGGACGGCTATTTACAGCTAGAGCAATCCTGTCTGAATGCGAATCACTCAGCGTGACAAGAAGGAAGAAGATCGATTCGTACCCTTCGCTGTTCCAAACGGTTTGTTCCACATGCAGATATCCTTGATCGTGTTTTTGAGTGGCTATCTAATCATGATCCATCAGACTCGATAGTGATTATACCAGTGGAAGATATCAGATGCAATGCGGATTTCCCAGAAATATTCTAACACATCATTGCGTCCTTATTTTTTTTCACTGATAATTGCCAACATGAGAATTAATTTTTATCACAATAAATCAGCCTCTACCTCTTATTTTACACTTATTGTTATACTGTGTTTTCATTTTTCTGTTTAGATTCTATTGCTGGTGTCTCTCTTGGTTTTTTTCTTTTCTGTTACTTTATTTCTTTATTCCAATAAAATTTACTCGTGCCTTTTCATGGTTGTCCCTTTAGGACCTGTTGGTCAGATGGTAAATAAAATGCTAATATTCAAAACTGGAGCTGGGTTTGGAATTCCCTTTTTGAAGTTTTGGTTATCATGATATAGTTTTTTGTTTTTGTTTTAGGTCGGGCATATAGGATTTTTCGACGTATCTCAAAGTGAAAACTCAAACCTCAAAACCAAAAGTTTTGGGTTTGGTTAGGGTCTAATTGTGAACATTGGTGAATTTCTACCTGATTTTTGCCAATACTGGCGAATGTCCCCAGATTTTGATCAACATTAGTGAAAGTCATGTGGACTTTCACCATGTAAAACCCCGTGAGCATTTGCCAATAATTGGCAAAAGTCGGCTTTCCCGGAACATACAACCGAAGTGTCACACTTATCTGCGCTTGATTAACGCTCGCACCGTACTAGTTCGATTAATTCAAACAATGAATATGATATATGACGTAAAACTACTTTTTCTAAACACAAAAAAATAGTTGATAAAAATTTCAGTGATGTCGTGTTTGCTGCAAACAATATCGTAAATGTAAGTCTGGACTTTATTGATAGTTGTCATGTGTCATTCTCTTTGTGATCGTCTATCAGATGCAATTAAAACTCGAAACTTTACACACTAGAGTTGTTTAACTTAATAACGATGTCATCTTTCAGGCTCAGTGTATCTTTCACTTCAGTATAGCAAGGTACCAATCCAAGATTGAAGAGAATTCTCTCTATCGAATAAAACATGGAAGCTGGGAAAACATTATTTCTTACGACAATTATTTTCTGGTAGAATGGTTGCAATAGTAGCGGTTACATGCGTTTGAACCATTATGCTAAGGAAACATTTCATATAGCAAATGCTGAGGGAAACGCTGTGAGCAACAATAAAATTCTTTCTTTTCATAAAATTCTTTACTTTTCTAATTGTATCCTATCGACTGATTTATTTGTGCCTGGATCGAACACCATCGATCAGAGCGAGCAACAAGAGAAATACAAGCAATTAGGGAACGAGTTTGACATTTTTGCCACTTCCATGTCTATCTTGACATTTGAAGACTGATAAACTATATAATTAACACAGTAATTCTAAAGCCGCTTGGAATCCATGATAATTACATATCTCACTATAGTTGAGATAATGTTATTTCTCATTGGTGATATACTGATTCAAAGTTTCATTTGAGCTAAAGAATTGTTTTGAAAAAAAAATGAAAGAAACGTATGAACTTGTTAATTATATCCGTTACATGAACAGAGACAGTTTCTTTATTTCCTTCGCTTATACTTTCATGAAAATGCAAAACAAAAATCATAGAAAATGATACCATGCACCAGTTATTATAGAGTCATTGATGCATTCCTAATTGCGCACGTTCGTCGATTAGAAAGGAAGAGTTCATCTAAATGGCACATTAATTATTCAATATCCGAGCAGTGGATTTTGATCGACAAGTTTCCAATCGTGACATACACCAGTAATCAGATCATACACATATACATATGTTATAAAAGTATCCTGTCCATTGATGCATAATTGTAGCACATCAAGTATCTTTTTCGAGGGGAAACACAGAGACAATAAATGATCAATGTACATGTATGGATAGTAATTAAAGAAAAATCAATCTTACTTGAATGTGCAATTAAGATAAGAGATTTCTAAATATGTGCTAATCATTTATTCGTGATGAAAGACAAGTATAAATGTTAGTAACTGATCTATGCAGTGCTTGTATTTACGATTTCATTTGAAATCAAACTTTAGAAATTTCTCTCATGAAAAAATGCATGCATATGAATAGTGCTTGCATAGTGTTTGACATCATATTAACGCAATCTATGACAATCGTTTATGACTGTTGGCAATCCTTTGACTCTCAACACATCTACAAAATGATTCAAACAATGGTGATCCATAGCTATTCACGGCTTCACAAACAAACAGGTATTTCTAATTATGTATTGTGGGAATTTCAACGGCAATGAATATCGTAATAAACTTGTTTGATTTAATCAAATTCATAGTATGGAATGATGAAAAGCATTAATACTTGTGTATGAAAGCATATTCAAAAGTATTTGTTCAGATTTTTATGAAACTACAATGAAATGTGTCACAAAGATGCTTTTATCTTCTTCGCTGTTCTACAATTTTTTTCCTTCGACTGGAACACACATTCGGCCAGATTCATATGTTGTTTGATTGATTTCTATGAAATGATGATGATAGACTCAATTTAGGTATTCATGTCTAAAAATGAACGTGATACAGTTAGATTGATGTAACATTTATTTCCACATTACACAGTGCTACGAAAAGAAAGTCATTCCAATAAAGGTATGCTTTCTTTCAATCTGATCTACAGAAAAAGATACATTTGATATCAAACTAAAACACGAAAGATTTTACACGTATACTACATAATAGCGTGTGTCCGACGAAAAAACAAATGAGCCTATAGTATTTTCATGCGTTTTTCTCCTTATTGTTAATCGTTCAAATTGTTTCCTTTTTTGTACATGACGATGCCAACATGTTCAATCCTTTATCATACTGCATACAGTGTTTCCATCTGTGAAAATATAATGACATATTCTAGGTTGTAAGACTGAAAAGGCGGAATTCATTAGCGAACTTTCTGTGAGTCTTCTCTACTTGCTATGGAGTTCATCTGATTATTCTCCAATGTTGATTCTTATCTTCTTCATTGAAAATCGTTTCAATTGACCAAAAGTGTGCAAGTACTGTCGGTACTGACATCATTTATTCAATAGTTTACCAGCAGGTTACAGAGATTTGGTAGAAAACTCACGTGACTTTAAAATAGTATGTCTGATTAATAAGAGTTTTTCAACAGCTTCAAAATGGGCTATGGTTAAAGTTGAGAAACAAATGTACGAAAGTTCTTCAATTAGGGAGTTTACAGTGGTTTCACTGATAAAAATATTTACTAGAGTTTTGTAAAGAATTGAATGACATATTACTTCATACGTCAAGAGAATACTAAGAGATGTACTGGTTTTGCTGAAATATCAGCTATGCAAACCTTTAGTTTTCAAATAGTGACCGGGTCTTTGTAAATTCGAAATGTCCTCTGTGTACTAGGACATTGTGATAGAAAGATTTAGAATAATATATGAATATGTACATATTTTTACTCTATATCAAAATGCTTGTTTTCTTTGAAGGCAGCATTTCCTTTCTGACTCTATGATAATTCAACAAGAAAACATTTTATACAGTTGTTTAGTGTGAAAACCTCAATAGATACGCATCAAATATTTCAAAATACTAGCTGTCTTTCTGGATATATACGAGGGTCGTACAAAGTTGGAGACCATTATATACATTGTAGATATATACTTAGATGGCATGTATCAAAACAGATTCGAACTTTGCACGGTTGACTTCTTTTGTTTAGATATGAAATCAGTACGGTTGTGTATAGCGTATGATGATCCTATGGTTAAAGCTATGTAATTAATCTTCGAAAACAAACCCGCTAGAAATAATAATAAATGAAGAATATTTCTCAGTTTTTTCAGTGTATGAACAAATAAAACACGATACTATCGTAAAAGGTTGTATTTTAGGAATTAGATAAGTTACATAGATTTGAAATATTTAGTTTAGTTTTATATTCGTTGATATCTAAGGGTACGATAGCGTTGTTTAAAAATAAGAAAGATGAACTATTTTTCATGGTTATAATGCAGGAAAAAATAGTAATCACGTCGAATACTTTTTCACACTTCGGCTCTTTTTTTGACAAAGGGCCAGGAATTCTTAACTCCATAAAATTCAGAAATCGAGAAGATAGCAAATGAAATGGACGAGAGAGATCTAAAAAAGAATATATTTGTTTACAACGAATCAAGATGTCAAGGGTGGGTATAGTTTTTAATCATGACAAATTCTAAGAGTACCTATAGCTATGATTCACGGTTGTTTGATTTACACATCTTCGCATGAATAACAACGTGACCGAAATGTGATATGCGTACTAGAGTTAATCTTTTCAAATGATGGTCAATAATGATATTCATTTGTTTCGTGAGAAAGTCTTAGAAAACTATGTTTTGAGTTCACATTTTCTTTGTTATGCATAACTTAGTTTTACATAAAATCTTAAAAAGGAAAGTTTAATTCAATTCAATTCAATTCAATTCGACTATTCACTATTGAATACTGATTTAAAAGTCGAAAATTATGGGAGCTTGTGTCTGTTCTCTATCGGCTGTCATAACAAATGTATTGGCAATCAGAAAGTGAAGATAATTATTTTTTAAACATCTTAATCAAAAGTCTTTCATATCGATGACATAACCAAGAATTAGCGTGCTCTGACAAATGTGATTGAGTAAAGTAAGTCATGTTCTTCAGGGACTAGCGCATGTAAATAGAAAG
The DNA here is from genome assembly GCA_900239685.1 of Rotaria macrura. Taxonomy (NCBI): domain Eukaryota; kingdom Metazoa; phylum Rotifera; class Eurotatoria; order Philodinida; family Philodinidae; genus Rotaria; species Rotaria macrura. Next base: position 353,112 of record OENT01000014.1, read on the forward strand.
CTAACTAGTACTGTTTTTCTCTTTAAATAGAACGAAGACCTGCATGTGTAATCATATTTACATGGATAAATTGGTTGCCTCACTGTTCACTGAAGAAAACTCATTTCTTTACTCCGTCAACATGAGTGTGTCACGTATTAAAAACAGTAAATGAACGATTATTTTTCTTTCCAAATATACTTCGAAAGAAAACGATCTATACATATTATCTTGTTACCTTTTACCGTTTGAAAATTTCGTCAGAGTTTTATTTTTAGATGTTTGAAGTGTCGAATAGTTTATTTTTTTCATTGAAAACATTTAAAAGTTTTATTTTTGAAAAAAATAGCACTCAATTTTTTGCATAGAAGAATAGTGGATGAATTCTTTTTCTAACAAAGCTATTTTTAATACAATCTTTTGAATTAATCTGAAATTGATCTTCTTTTCTTATCTTCGAAATCCCATGAAGGTGTTAACATTAAGAAAAAAAACATCGCCTATCAGGAATTATAACACAAAATATGAGTTCTTTGTTTTATAATATAACACCAATGTTTTGCTCTACAGTTGCAAAAAGTAAATCAATATGATAGGCGTAAATTAAGTTATTTTAAATTTTTGTGAATTTTTATCCTATGATAAACATAATTAATTCTAAAAATTACCTGACATTTATGATGTTATTTGAAATCTTATCGAATATTTTTACTGATAATTCTTCTATGATCTCTCACTGGGTACGATAACTACAATAAGCATGTTGAAGCATTTCAATTTAATTTGATCTCGGAATATTTATTTCATATCGTTAGTTAGCCAAAAATCAATCTTAATCAGATCATAAAATATGGGATTCAACAGGAAAAGCTCAAACAAAACTAAGTAGTTGATCTTTTTTCTGAAAATTACTTTTATCTATTCACTGACACTTTTATTTATCGAATAAGGAAAACAAAATTGATCGGCGTCTCTAAAAAATTTCAAAATTTCAAACATCTTGAAAACAAAAACGCATAGTTAATAGGATTATGTTCAGATATTATCACTTTTTTACATGTCTTTTGAGTACATTCGTGAACGTGTAAATTCGGTTAAAAATAAAGTGAAAAATTTTCACTAATGCCACAAAAAGAAGAAATCTGGTTCGTTTTTTCTTTTTTTTTGTATTCGAAGAATTGTGATTTTCTTTTTGATTATCGGTACTCATTCTTTGTTTTGTTTACTGTAACATTCGAAAAACACACTCTCACAAGAAAAAAAAATAGTAAGCCAAAAAACAGACAATGAAAAACGATTATCGTTCACCGGGATTGCGATGAGGCAGACAGACATCGCACTACACACTCAGCATATACAAAGACAATCGAATATGAAAAAGAAAACGTTTCAGCACAGAGAAGAACATGCAAAAGAAACAAAAGTGAATAAGTTCCATACAGCGAGAAAAAAAGAGAAAAAAAGAATAATACATTCGACAATAGAAAATCACAGTAGGCTTCCGTATTTGTTATTTCTTTTTTTTAAGTGACTGCACTCATCACGTTTAACTAAAAATAGATGTGTGCGTCCAACAAAATTTGAAACAAGGCACTTAGTTTCCTGTTCTAAAGCATCGACTTTTGTCTTGAGGATGTGCTACTTTCACCACCAGATACGTTTCCATTTGGCGTTTCAATTCCATTGTTCTCTTGAGTTAATCTTTTTGAATCTGTCATTACTTGCTCATTAATGTTTGCAATTGAATTATTTTTCGTATTCTTAGGCCTCACGTTTTGTCTAGTCGAACCTCTTCTTGGATTGTCTCCACTTGGCGTTGCCGGTGGTAGTTGTAAAGCACTACTAGCACTTGCACGTCGTTGACGACAACAAACGAAATATTTACGAAGAGTTTTTGAAAAAGCTTTACGAAAATCTTTATTATGAAAAGCATATAAAAATCTAGAATAATAGAAGTAGATAAGTAAATTTCTTTTATGTTAATTTTAACTTACGGATTAATCATTGAATTAAAATAGCCAACCCAAAAAACAATATCTTCTATAATTGGCATAAATTCCCAATTACAACGATTCGGTTCGCATGCGGAATATCGTACGAAAAATGGAAGCCAACATATTAAAAATGCAACCATTATCGCACCCAAAGTTTTAACAGCACGACGTTCACGTCTTAAATGTTTCATTTGACTATTGCGAGGATCCATTATATTTTCAGGTAGCTCAACAGAGGCTCGCCGTTCGTAATTTGTATCAATGCTATCAAGTTTTCCTGAACGACGATGATGATTATTATAGGCACCATTTGTTATTGCTGCTGTCGCCGTTAATTTATTAGTATGATGTGAATGATGGGTCATGGGAGTTGTTTCGACAAATACTGGATCATCACTGGATCGTCGGCGAACAGGATAATGATTAGGATGTGAAACACTTCGACGACTATGAACACCACCCACCATTCGATAGGCTTCTCTTTCTTTTCTATCAGCTATTCTGATTAACATAACATAAATGATAATCATAATAGCACCTGGTACCCAAAATGAAAATGATGACGATACTATGGCGTATACTTGATTAACAGCAAATATACAACGACCACGAGCACGATTTAAGCAGCTTATTTTATGTTGTTGTTCACGTGTTGTATATATACCAGTAAATATCGGTATAAATGAAAGTAATGCTGATCCAAACCAACACCCAAACATCATACCATAACGACGTCGTTCGGATGCTGTACGTTCATGTTCAAATGGACGTACTATTGATAAATACCGATCTAATGCTATACAAGCTAAATGCATAATTGATGCTGTTGAAAAAAGAACATCGCACGAAAACCATAAACGACACATGAACTGAAAAGAAATTAACAATCAAGATGATCATATCTTGGTCACGTTAAAAGATCAGCATAAATACTCAATGTACTCTCTCTTTCTATTTGCCTTATCTATTTAATAATTAGGGATTCACTGAAGCAAAACATCATTTAATAATCATTATATATTCTAATTTTTCTTTCTCATCATCAAGTTATAACACATAAATATTTACAGTCAAATATTTGTGTAAATCTTAGCAAAACTTCTCTAGTATTCTGTTCAAATAGAAAGAACATGTACTAAATGAAGCTAACAATGAAAAAATTTTATCACACGATAGGTCTAGTCAAATTACAGTTATGATTTCAAGGTCATTATGTTCTTTTTATTATGCCTCGTACTTCTATAATAAGATTCACGAACATTTAAAAAAAGTCGACTCTACTAATGTTATATACATCCGGCTTCATTAAAGTATCTAATGGCGCAATGAAAAGAAGCGACATTTGTTTTTCCCTTAATTTTACTATTTACAATACACATATACATATATTGATAAGAGATCCAAGTAATCAAGAGTAAAGACAGCCGGTAGGTTGCATACAGAAAAGGGTAAAAGTTTATTATTAACTATTATTTTTTACGAAAGATGAAAAAAGAGAAGCACTTCGTTTGATTCTTTCTCATACACATACTTATACATAGTAAATAAAACGACAAATATTTCGATTGTAAAACCAATTTAGCCTGCAGACTTCATTTTGATACGTCGAGAAAAAGAAAACTAACTCAAATCTAGGTAGTCAATATTATGCTCGTACTAACAAATAATTAGACTACTTAATTGGCTTACCGCTCCAAGTATCCATCTTCCTTGAAGTAATTGCAGCCCATAAAATGTCATCGCTAATGTACTCACGCCAACATCAGCAACAGCCAGCGAGGCAAGAAAAACATTGCCTGTGATACGTAATGAACGGTAATGCTTAATAACATAAATGACAAGAATATTTCCTGATATCGCACATATTGTAATAGGAACAATGAGTGTACCAGCAAATATTCGATAAGGCAAGGAAAAATAAGGCAAAGTTGCATTAATTTCTTCGGGTACACAGACAACTGTTGTATTTAGTGTTGAATTCGTAAAAATATTGACCTGTTCTAATGTTACTGTATTGTTCGATAGTGACTGGATACTTTTTATAACACCAGGAGCTGCATGAGCGGTAAGAATCAATTTAAATTGAACGATGGAAAAAACAATTAGAAAACAGGCGAATGTTAACAATCGACTGATGTTAATATGAACACCGAGAAGACAAACAATCATGTGAAATACAAAAAACACGCACGACAATGAACAGGATTAAAGCGACACAAATAATGTCGCAATCGTCAAGTTAAGTTTTGTTGTCTAAAAGAAAAAGAAAAAAATATCATATAAAATAAAAATAAAAAGGAATAACTTTACTCGATCATATATAAGCTCGGGGTGATCTTTATGTGAATGAGAGTCGCAAAGAAGATGACGAAGTAGAAAAAAAAAACAACGACAAATATCAATCGAATTTATTTATTCTCATCCGTTTAAGAAATAAGAATGATCAAAGTCATGCACAAACTATCAAATGAACTGCAAGCGAAATCTAGCCTGAGCATGCCTTGACTCGAATTCTTCTTCGATTACAGAAATAGAAGCATTGTATTTACTTTACTGAATGGATTAAGTTATATTTTGCCTGTTTTTTTTTCTTAACAAACATAAAAAGGCACGTTAACAATTATAGTCCATGTTTGTTAAAAAAATACGCTATCGTCAGCAAACGATTAAAAATCAAGAAGGAGATAGAAATAGTACATGAATGATCTCGTAAAGGAATGGATAAAACTGAAATAATAATTGTTCATACAATTACATAAATGTACAAATAATATTTCATAGTGATCTTAAGTTTTCTTTGTCGGAGATTTTTTTCTTTTCTTTTTTTTACTTCTCGTCTGAGCAACCACATATATATGTATAAAATCCTATAGCCACATCATGCCACTACCAACGTCAATTTGCTTTAAAAACAAATACTCTTCTATCCATCATGCACAAAATGTACTTTCTTTTTTACTTTCTCTCTCTCTGTTTCTAGCTTGTTGATGCACATTCTAAATACGTACAAATATGCGTATATATATATAAATGTATGTGCATGCGTACCTTTACAGTGAAATCAAGCCATTGATTCTTCGTTTTACAGTTTCCTTTTAAGTACAACGATAACTACAACCAATTTTTTTCACTCAACAACATTACTTTTACTACTGTTACTTGATATAGAAAGGAACGATGATATAAGAAGACAGGTGAATAGGATACTCACTTGAAAATTCATATAGATGACGACATCAGAAAAAAGAGAACAAAAAAAATGAATATGATCTACCGACGTATGTGAATTCTTAGTATACTACTTTCAAGATCTAGGAATAGCAGTGAATGAAAAAGTCAGTAGTTATAGTTAACCACGGATGATCAATCAAAGTAGATAACATCGTCAATGACAAGCATAACCAATCATACAGACATACACGCACATCCAGGTGTAGCACCTAAAGGCAAGTTGTTAGCTTTCTTTGATATATTCATTACTAATTAGAAAGGAAAGATGGAGAGAAGAAACAGCGGTATGAAATTTAAAGCGTAACTTGCTGTTCTTTGCTTTCTGTATTTTCATTTTGTCTAATAAGGAAAAAGCGATAATAAATGAAAACACTAAACCTAGGTATGTAATGATTGCCATTATCATTATCATTATCATAAAAATAAATATAAATGTGAATATATTACGATAAATAATTTCTTTGAATAAATCAGCGAAACCTAATTAGACTTACTCAAATCAGTAGCTGAATGAAACAATCAGACCATTTGTCTCCTGAAAATATTTTAACAATCGATAAGGGCGGCATTTCGTCGACTATGACATCACAGAACATGAAATAGTTACTTAGGAAAACAAACAAGCGAACGCCTTTTTTAAAATCGAAAAGAAGAAACAAAACAAGGTAGCAAGAGAGAGAGTGTGTGTGTATGTGTGTGCCAGTGAAAGGCAAGATGAAAAACTAATTATAGTCGTGAACAGAAATGAGTAGCTCGAAAAAAGTGTAAAAATGGCGAGGATTAGTTTTCTCTGTTCTTTCGATGTCTCCCTTCGTTCCAAAAAAACAACATAAGAGTCTTGTGCATCATTACTTCTCTTCTTTTTCGCAAACATCAATCACAGCAACGAGAAAACCATATCTAAAGGAGTAACAGAAGGACTGATAACTATCAATAGTAGGATTCTTTCCATTGCTTGATTATCATCAATTTGTGACTTAGCTAGACAGATAATCCAAATATTTAGATGGTATTACTTGAAGATACATATAATTTGAGACTCATTCTCACAGCTGCAGACAATCGAATGTTTTATATCGAAAGCATGCATCTAGTAGCATATTGAGAAGTAGTGTTCTAGGCAATCAGTAATTTACTCGAGAAATACCTAATCTAGAAGAGGAAAACAGATGATATCAAGAATAGATGAAAAGAAAATCTTTATATCTCATTCAATCAACGAAGTTTCGAAGCCATCATAATTGTAGGGTTAGTTTTCGTCGACCATAAAGCAACTCGACGTGTTGATAAAAGCAATAATATTCGAAACATAATTTTTCCCCCTTAGAATCTCTTTATGATTTACCTATGTTATATTTGCTGATCTTACAAAGACAGTTCGAATAATAGAAGAAATCTTCAAAACCAAAAGAAAAAAGTAATATAAAGTGTATTGAGAAAAAAACAAAAATTAAAGATAAGAACGTTTTCAACCATCATTCCTTGTCTCACATAAAATCTCGTGCATAATCATTTGTTCTTATAAAGTTTTTTCTTTAAACGCTTTTTTTTATAAATAGTAATACATTATAAGAATATTTGTTGCTGTTGACGAGTTTTTCGATCGTACTTAATAAAGTAGCCAAAAAACAATATTTCTAATGTTTTTCTTTCGATGTGTATAAACTGCGAAATGTGTTTTTCATCACTCGAAGAAAAAATTTGTCTCGTGATTTATTAAAAGTATCATGCACTGTTATTATCGGATTAACATTAACGTTTAAAAAGTACTAATATCTTTACATATCAGGAGTAAAACTAAACGTAATATGTTTGGTATCGTTGAGTACGCTAATTAATTAATAAATAAGAATGTGTTAGTATAACAGTTGTATCATATTTTAAGTCTAACACGTATGTTACTCGTGTCTACACTATAGACATATCAAGTCAACACAATTCAATGTTCTCAGTAATAGACAAACAAATCACTCTGCTATAGAGTTAATTGGTGGAAGATAAGAAATGATTCAATCAAATATTTGTTTTTTTTACATTTAACTTACGCTTGATCACTCAGCGTATGAGTTACAGTTAATCATAAGTGTGTATTTAATTAATCGAAATACTTAAGATTAAACGAATGCTAGTACATAATAACTTAATTACTGAATATCATGTTTGGCTAGAAAACTAATTTGCAACAATAACGATAGCAAGGAAAGTTCAGAATAACATCAATTTAGATGCAAAACATTGATACTGTTCGTATTTTGAATATAAAAATATCGATTTAATCTCGTACTCCAAATACAAAAGGCAAACTGAAGGTTATTTTGATTATGCTATAAATACCAATACAACGATAAAAGATACGAAATAGAATAAAAATTCTACCTTATGATATTTTAATGTAAATTTACTAAAGATGAAAAATATTAAACTGATCGTTTCGATGTTTATGAAAAAGATAAAATACGAAATAAGATAGATTTATGTCAATAGCCATGAAATATTACAATCATGCTTTTTCTTTTGACAATGCATAGATTAAGAATCCGATAAGATTATCTATTTGTGTATAAGTTGATATGAAAATTATTGATTTGATCTGCGTGTCGTTACCTGTAAAGTTCTCTGTTTTCTATTCTCTTAAGCGTTTAGTAAAACAAATGGAGGTGGCTTTAGTTCATTAGTCAGTAAAAAAATTAAGATTCTTACTGTAAAATAACAATAATAATAAAATATACATAATTCGCTAGTTTCAATATACGTACGGATATTTATATTAATTTTAATTTATAAAATAGATTGCCGATGTGTATATATATATATGTTGAATGCACAGCGACATATTGCTCACAAGAATCGATTATTTGCGCAAGTATTTTACGATAGATGAACAAAGAAAAACTGTATGTAAAACAAAGTTAATGATCGATCTCATTAAATACTTATTTGTCTTTCACGCACTTGTTTTTTTTTATAGGAATAAAAATAATGAGAGGAACAACTTTCTTCCTTTTTTTTTCTTCTCACATAACACAAATGTTCGTTTAATCTTATCGTTTCGGTCATATTTTCGATATAATTTGTCGATGACGATAATGAGAAAAAGTAATGACAACAGAAAATATCATATCAAAATAATAATAGGTCTTCATGTTGGTTTCATGAAAGAACAAATAGAAAAGACAAAAGGATTTCTATACTGATGAGTGACCTTTGTCATAGAATACAAAGAAATCAAACTGATCTAGTTATCTAAACAGTCTGTCAGCTATTGAGGCATAAAATAAGATTCATTGCTTCTAGACAGAATCGTTATATACAGAAAACAAGACATCGAAGTTTGCGACCAACGCATTCTACATTTGTTACAAATCCCTGCGTATTATTTTGGAAATGAAATATTAGCGTCTGATCTATTCTTAGTGATTCTATTTTGGACATTATGATTTACATCTAGTGCGACTTAGTCTGGAAGTCAATTCATTGTCATTTCTAATATTATCTATACTAAATACGTCATTCATGCACATCATCATCCATCTTCTATTGATCATGTAGAAATCAAGAAATTCCGTCTCATTGATAAAATATAATGACATAGATAAATGATAAGGTAAAGAGCAAAACATAAGTATCTGATGATTTATGTCTCAATATTTCCCTCGTTTTGATAGGTTCAAATGTTCTACTTACTTACGCATCTATATATAAATACATCTTACCATAAAAAGCATATTGGTGACAAAGATAGTGATGGTATCGAAACATCATCTATAAATAAAGAGAAAAAAAGAACATCAAAAAGAATAAGAACGAGATATCGATAGAGTAAACATTGTCTTCTTTTTCTTTTAATACACACACGCGTACACATACACACACACACACACATACATATATATATATATACATACATGAATATGTATGCATGCGTATAACATAGCGCCATCATTCTCTCTGATCGTTCCTTTTGGGAACAACATATAAGGTCTCATGTAAGGATCTTTTCATATATACAAATCGATAGAATCAATGTACTTGCTTTTTATTGGCTGTACATATGTGCATATAAATAAGTATAAAGTTCGAGAAAAAAATCTGATTTATGTGATGAAATAGAACTTTGCCGAAGGTGGCTAACCGATCGACCGACAAACATAAATAAAGTAAGAACACAGGCGAAATCAGTTAAAATAAGCAAGCTTCTTGGGTAACGCGCAGGATTTTAATCGGAAAAAGGAAATCGACGAGCGGGCGCTTGCACACACGCCTCTGCATTAAGCAAAGCGAGAAAAGAGAAAAACAGCGAAAAGCGAGTGTTGATTTTGTGCTGTAGCTAAGTGTGCACGAGCAGTATTTTCACTAAATCAACATAGAAAAGCAAGCATACATGCGATGAGTATATATTTTTACTATGATCAATGACTTTCACAGGCTGATAGACAGTGAAAAATCAGTCTGGTCACCGGAGAATGAGAACACGAAGGAGGCAGAGCGTGATAGATCATGTTGCTTTGGTACATTCGAATACGGGCACGCATTTCTGTTCAAATAAAAACCAAAAGACAAAGAAAAACGAGGGTGTCAGTTAACATTTATTCAACTAACATGAACGAATAAATGGGATATGGGTTAGAAAAGTGATAATTGAATTCAACACATGACATGATCTAGATTTGCACAATACGATGATAATCATATCGGCCAAAGAATTTACAATTTCTTCTACTTGTGTTCTTTGAACGAGAAATAGACAAAAGAAACAACAGATAGACAGATAGCACTCGTCGTTTTCGGCAAACAATCGATGACTGTTCAATAGAGCTTTTAGCCATATTCTTCAGAGAAAAAAACGCAAGAATAATAGAATAATATGAAGAATTTCATTTGTGTCTCTTTCGTCTCTTTAAGAACAATAACATCAACTTAGGTCATTGACGTGAGACTGATCATAACTTTTTTTCTTCTTTTTTTTTATCTTATTGCTGATTCAATGCACTATTTTCTCAATGATTAACGATGATATAAATAGAAAGAAAAGCTGATTTCAAGAATCATTCATAGTCTAGTTCTTGCAAATATTTTCGATTATCATTATTACATAGAGTCATCAATCAGTGAATAAAAATCTGTGAACAATAACAGATAAACAAGAGACGAACAGAAAAAACGAGGGTATGCATGTCTATTTTTTCTTTATTTGACAATACAGCTTTCTCTCTCTCCCTCTCCCCCTCTCTCTCTCTCTTTGATGTATGTCGTTCCTCTCTGTCTGCTTCCCGTCATCTCATCTGTTTACAAAGATCCGATTACTCTAACAATCTACTTTTCTTTTTGTAATCTCTTCGTGTTCTTCTCTTGTTTAAGATTTTATACTCGATTGAGCATTCTCTACGTATTCAACTCACCGTTTTGCATTTGATAAGCATGCTGATATAAACACACACATCGACTCAATATGAGACATTACAACAACTAGAGAAAGAAAAAAATCGCGCGAGAAAACCAATAGCAAAGATTAGGAATGACGACGGGAAATTAAATGAATCTATAATATAGTCCTGAAAAGGATTAAGCTCAACACTACTACTATTATTTCAACTGAGATGACGATGCAGGGTATCAACACATATGAGTCTCAATATCCTGTTCATTAGAAAAACATAAATATATATGTAAATAACAAAATCCATAGAATACCAGAAACTTATCTTCGTCTATCATTGTCTTCTGTATTTTGTTTTTTAAATCAACTGATATTGAAATCAAAACTATAATTCTTAATGAATTTTTTACATTCCGTATTCTCAATGTTAGATAATTGTCGTCGAGATAAAGCCCAAATAATATGTTAATTATTTTCTTCATCGATTGAACACTTCCCGATTCGTATAAACAATGTACCTATAATCAAGTTGCGTAAAGTATACTTCAGCCATCTCTTTTCAATAGACGAATAAACAAAAAAACACAATAGACCATCTATTAGTAGATAAAGTGAACCGAAATAATAAAGAGAAAGATAACAATTGATTTTCTCTGTGAGTTGAAATAGTTCTTACTATTGTTATTTTAATTTATATTCACTTTTGTTTTACAAAACAAAAATCAACTATATGATTGAAGAAAATAATTACATAATACAACATACAGAATAAGAATCAAATGCTACTTTATGCTTCCTCTATGAATATTATTTTAATTGTACCGGGCATTTTAGCACTTACCTTGCTTTTTTGCTGGGAAGCAGTGGAGGAGGGGGGGGTGGGGCTTTTGTCTGCATTTTAACAATACTTAGTCTGTATAAAACATCCGTTTCATTTCGTCTATCCTATCAGCAACTAGTCAACAATGAAATAACCACTAGAATTGATTTGCATGCTTTTATGCGTACCAACAACGAGCTGCACAATCTCATTTATGATATTTATATACAGAAGAGAGAGAAAAAAAACGTTTTTTTCCGTCATCTTTCAAGTTAATAATCCACCCTGTAGATTTTGTTTTTTCTTTCGCTTATATTATACATTATTTGACTATGTCGTAAAGCATAGATATGATGATTCATAAAATATTTATTGTCAAATAATTAAAAGTGAAACTAGAAATCATTATATTGATCGGTGTCTTTGTACTTTCGATATCTGGTTGGCAAAACAGTTAATAATATTTATTAACAATTTCGATAATCATATGGTTCATGCAAATCATGACAATTAAATTCAAGGATCTATACTTAGAAGAAAAAAAAACTTGATTCAATAATAATATACTTTATGTATAATGAAGTCGAATTCAATATATATATAAAGATAGATCGATAAATAGATATATCAGTTTCCAAGAGTAATTAAATTTGAGTTCACAGAATTCTGAGGACGTACAAAGAAATGCAATAGTAGTGAAATGAAAAATAAAACACGACGATAAATTATCAGTCTCTACAGCAGAGATCGTTAAGGTCGATTACTGTCGTAAAACTTGAATAAAAGTCAATGGAATCTATTTAAGATGTAAAACTACGAAAAACTTTTTACTTTTTTTTTACTTCTAATTTCGCAGAAAATTTTGAAAGTAAAATGTAACTCTCAATATGATAAAATTCGAACAGACTTTGTGTTCTTTAAATGCAAACATCAAATACTTCGAATAAAGCATTCTTAAGTACAGCAAAATCGATCATTCTATTCACATTCAAAGTCATGATCGTGAATATGTTCATAGAAATCATTCTTAAAAATATTGTCAAAATTAGAAATTAACAATAATATATCCACATCTGTATGCAAGAATGCTTTTCAACTGATTAGCATCGACTACTCAATAATAATATTTGCATTGTTTGCTCAAAACACAATCGATAAATATTATCCTCCAAAGGGATTGTTTCTGAATCATTGAGCAATTATATTTCATACGAAAAAACCAACAACAAAAGATGTATGTCGACATTCTCAAGCAACCAAAACAGAGAAAACATATACAGCCGAATAAAAAGGAAACTAAAAAAGAAAATAATAGAACTTACAAGGAATTTGATATACACAGACAAAGAATGATACTGTCAAGTAATGCGGTCCGTCAGAGATATTTTCAAAATTAGGGTTAAAAACAATAAAATCGTTTTTCATTTTTTCATCATCTACTTCGTTATTGCTATGTTCGTTGAAATTTGCTAATAAGATCCAATGAACGATGGAATTTTATTGGATAAAAGCAAAAATGACAAAAGGGCAACATTTAAAAAATACTAATCAGTACCCAGTTACAGCCACAAATGTATTAGTACTCCAACGAAGATAACATCTGTTAAATGCATTTTTACACGACCTTTGAATGATTGTCCCCAATCGACTGATGGATGAATATGTTTATCGAGTTGTAATTTTAAATAAGTTATTGAATCGAAATTTTGAATGATTTCATTCAGATTCGTTAACAAATATTGATCAGATACACGTTGATTATATATATGAAGATGCAGAAAACGTAAACAAGGGAATCGATTTGACAGCAATGAAATTTGTTTCAAATTATCAGCGGCAATATGAGTCAAATATAATTCTTTTATTCGATTGAATTGATATGTACTATTATACGAATGAAAAAAAATATTGGTGGAAACAGCTGTTTCATTTTTCCATAACTTACTCGAGGGATTCATTTCCATCATGTTCGATCTTACAAGATATATGTAATGTATTTATTAAAGGTAATGCATGTAGTAGTGCAAATAAATATAGATTTCGTCCTTTTTCAATTTTTAATGTCTGTAACGACGTTATTTCTATTGGACTATTGATTGTTGAAAAATCCATGTTAAAATCGATAAGATGTAGCTCTTCCAGAGAAGGAAAATGTTTCAATAGTGATGAAAATTTTATTTGATTAAATTGATATTTTTCATTTTGTGTTTGGTTAATTAATAGATTTGATGCATAATTGGTTGGAAAATTAGCAAATTCTTTATCACTACTTATGGAAATATCGAATAATTCTTTATTTTTAAACGGAATCGAATAAAATATAACACTATCCTTCAATGAATGTTTAAAATATGAAAATAACCAATTTTTCTCGAGAAAATATTTTGTTTTAAATGAATCTATTTTGAATATTTCATCTTCTAGTGGAAGAGCTGCAGTTATTCGAATAAATAGATCGAGTTTACTCAATAATGAATATGATGACAGTAAACGTTCCCATCGTTGACCATCAACTAATTGTGTTAGTTCACTATCGTCATTTAAACAATCTTTTAATATAAAACTAAAATGTTGTGTTGTTTCATTATTTAGAATTCTAAATAATACTTGTTCGAAATGTTCGAATTGAAACGTCAATATTGAATTGATAGTTAAATGAAATTTTTTTAAATGATTTAAAAATGAGTTTTGATCGTCATTCACTTTCATCGCATCAAGCATTTTCACTAAAGTTCGATCACCGCTTGTCCACCAACCAATACGTATGGTAAGATTTTTTACATTCGGAATACGTTGTATCAAAATAAGTAAATCAGTCACAAGTGTAACATTTAATGTGAGTTCAATCAATGAATTGAACATAATTGTGCTTGGCAAAAGTGCAAGTACAAGTCCAGTTGGCATTTCAATTTCAAGCTTTACTAAACTTGAAATTGAAAGAACAGAATGTACAATCAATTGTGTCCATCTTTGAAAATCTTTGTCACGTATATTATCAATAGTAATCGAAAGTGAAAATAAACTTGATAGAGATAAGAGAAATTTTTCAACAAAATAAATTAGTTCATTTAATCGAGGTGATTCAATAATAACTGTGTTAATATTGCGAAAATAGTCTCGATAAATTTTATCCTGTGTAAATGTATTAAATAGTTCTATTTGACCAGGAGTTCGTATGTTTCCTAGTTTTATTAAATATAATGATTCATCTTCAGTTATTATAGATAAAAGAGTATCCATGTAATACGTAAATTGTTGATATGATAAGCAAGTGAAATCGATTCGTTGTTTAAATGGATTTAATAATCGATTAAAGCGAGCATTTAAATTCGTGAGTGAATGAAGTGCATGGAATGGACATAAGTATTCGAGAACATCACATAAAATTTCATCGGGAAAATGCATAAGATTGTTCATGTCTAAATGTTCCAAACAGATTTTTCTATCTATCTTTTCATACTTACGAAGTGAAACGAGAAAAAAGTGAATCATAGCAGAATTATCAGTATTCGCTGAATAGCTAACAGACTCATGTAATAAAGATGGCGTTAATTCGGTTGAGTGTTGTTGCTTCATTTAAAAATTGTTGCCCACTGATAGTGATTATATAGTTTTATAATAATATTCGATTGAATACATATAGCAAAAAAAATTGTACTTCACAATCAATGCCGAAAATATCCTATTAGTCGATTTAAAGTATCTAGTACGAAACGAATTCAACCGTTGTATATTCATGAAACATGCTGAGGGGATATTTACCCAGTTTTAAACTTGTACTAGTTAACACATTAATCAGAAGAACAACACACTACCCTATATAAATTCACTAAATAAATCTGCATTTTGCATTTCAGATTTTACTTAATTGCGTATACTCCGTTAAATTTTACTATTTGTTTGTTGTCTAAATCGATATTTATCAAAATATGGGAATCAATATGATGTCGGAACTAATTCACTAATATTGTTTCTATCGTTTATGTTTATTTTCTTGCCAACACGTCCGATGACATAACCAATACACATATTTATTGTTTACTTGTTTGTTGAATATCAATTTACGTTTTCTAATCAACGAAGAATAAGACGACAATGTATTTTAGATTGCCACTTAAAAATTTCTAACACAACAGAGTCAAAACCGTACTTGAAAGAAAAACATCATGCAAAAATTAACGATTGGCGCTTTGATGGTACAGAACATTAGCATGTTCACACTATCCTAAGTTTCTTCTTTTCTAGAGTTTTGCAAAGAATAGTTCTTGTGGTGAACAACCTACTTTACAAGTGCTGGTAAAATGCTAGCAACGAAAAATAAAAAAACTCCTATGTCCTTTGCTATTTAAGAATGTTAAATTGATGGATTCAAAGCCAATTAATGAATCATCCGTGACTCTTAGTCAATACAAAAAAACTCAACGTTATAGACTTATTCTTTCTGATGGCAAACATTTCTTACCCTGTAACTAGAACAGATGATGATTGAATACATAAATTTAAAAAAACGAAGATTCATTTCTTCATTAAATTTTCAAATATTTTAGCCTGTGTTCTAACAGTACAATTAAATGATTTAGTAACCAGTGGCCAATTACAAGAATATTCTATTATTCGACTCGATCGATATTTACGAAGTGATCTTAAAGGACAAACAGCAAAGTATAACTTAAGACCATGATTCATGTAAAATGTAATTTTCATTCTGACAGAATGATTTTACAAATTCTTCAAGTAACGGTTTTGGATATAGCTACACATCGAATCGGAAATCCTGCTTCACTATTGACAGCTGATCTGAATGAAAATGATGATGTAACAACATCAACAAATAAAGATGTTCTACAACCGAAAGTTACAAGTAACTATTCATGTTACTTTAAGTTTTTGATTTCTGTTGTCGCCAATTTCTCATGCTCAATATTTTTGAGTTCAAACGAAGTACACTATAAATTTGGTTCAGGAATGACCGAACATTCTAACAAAACGTTTTGATTAGGCGAAGTATTAGATGTGATGATTTTGTTTCAGTTTTAAAACATCAAACAGTTCCATCGAGAAACGAAATTCCTGTACTTCCTCCTCCAGCATCAATCATAAAAACAGCAACGATGGATTCAATTCGAACAAATCGTTTATTTAAAATTAAAACACTTAATCCATTTCAAAATAGGTAAATTAAAATCTTTTCAATAGAGTTACATGAATATATCATCATAGATGGACGATACGAGTTCGTGTTACTAATAAGACACCGATTCGTTCATTCTCCAATGGGGATGGACGATTATTTAGTTGTGACTTAATTGATGAATCTGGTGAAATACGAGCAACAAGTTTTGGTGATGACTGTGATCGATTTGAGCCAAATCTTACTGTTGGAAATGTTGCTTAAAGTTTTAAATATTCAATAATAACCAAGCTAACTGAAACTATTTCTACTGTCTAGATTTACTACATAGCACAAGCTCAAATCAGATATGCCAATAAACAATTTAATACTCTCAAGAATGATTTTGAAATGACATTTCATAATGAAACAATTATTGAACTATGCTCAAATAATATATCAAGTATTCCGATGCACCATTTAAATTTTATTCCTATCGAACAAATACAAGACATGGAAACTAATTCATTTATTGGTGTGTTAAATAAGCTTTCAGATGTTCTCGAGCTTATTCCTATTCTTTTTTTTTCTTGTTTGGATAATCTTTTAAGATGTTATTGGCATAGTTATAAGTGTTAATGAGATTATTCACGGAAAAAGTAAACAAAAGAAAGATTATACAAAACGTGATATTCTTATTCTTGATCGAACTGGTCAAATAACTCTGACATTATGGTATCGAAGTGTAAGCGAAAAAATTAATAAACTTTCAATAGAAAAATTATATACTAGGCTGAAATTTTCCAAACATCATATATTCGAGCCGTTATCATGTTAAAGGGTGTTTGTGTGAACGATTTCAATGGAGGTATTATTTTTGTTTTAATGAATCGAATTGTACCAATGGAAAAGAAAAACAGACAAAACTTTCTTCATAGGTCGAACTTTATCTGTACTTGGTAGTACACAATTACATATTGATCCTGATTTACCAATTGCTCATGAACTTCGTAATTGGTATCTTGAAGAAGGAGTCAATATTGATATGATAGATCTTTCTGTCCAAGCAAATAGACATGAAAATAGTGAGTACTACGTCAAGTTTTACGGTTTTCGACACGTGTCTTATGTTTAATTTCTCAAAAACGATTCAGAAAAAACCTAAGAAAACTTTGAAGATGCACAAATTAAAACATAACGCATGCTTCGTCAAAACAAAGGTGTTTGTTTTTTCAGTTGTTGAATTTATTAGAAAAATGATTATAATGACATGAAAACACGCATACTTAAGTACTCATTAAAAACGATTTGAGCTTAATAAAATGTAGTATGTATTTGTTCTTTGCTAAGAAATTCACTTATATTTAAAAAGAAATTACAAAAGTAAAAATTCATTGTCCAATAGACATCAAATAATAGAATATAGAGTTGTTTCTAAGAATAATTCATAGGATTAATAAAAAGAAAATCGTTCGTTATTTTGCAAGATAGGATTTCTTGAGACTGCACATATGCAGAAGTGTGAACCAAGAGAATGAACGAAACATTTTATTTCAAAAAGCACAAAGGTGACTTCCTTTACAGTGCAATAAGACCATGATAGTAAATGTAGAATAGAAAATGAAATTATGAAGTTCTGATTTCAACCGATGATGAACATGAATATATGTGAGTTTAATTCTACATGATAACCAACAACTTGAGATGTTTAGAAAGTATTGGCAAAAGACTTGCTAGTTATTTATTTCAATAATAAATCTAATAGAAGTGAGCGATTAATGACTATGCTGACAAGTAATAATGTTTTAATTTGAGTATCGGATGAAAATTTAGAATTAAAAACAAAGAAGAAATAGTGGTGTGAAATTTTAGCTTCGATAAGCCTTGCCTTCGAGGTCACCATTTTTCTACGTTCGAATTGATTTAGTTCCATGGAAAACATTTGGTCAAGTTGCCGAATATGCTTCAAACATATCATCTGTTGGTATTGGTGAAATATTTCGAATCAAAGCTGTATGTACATTTGTACGACATGATCCTGTTTACAAAGTACTTTAAACAATAAACATTGTCGACATACGGAAAATAAAGATAAATTAAATCTTTTCTTGCAGGCTTGTACACTTTTCGATTGTAAAAAGAAATTACAAGATAATAATGATGGAACATATTATTGTTCGAAATGTGAATTAAATTATGAAGATTTTAAATTACTCTATATGACGAGTGTATGTTGGATAGTTTGATTTTTTAAGAATATATTACCTATATATATATATATGGAAAAAAATCTATTCTAGATACTTTTATCAGACTCAACTGGTTATCAATGGGTTAGCTTTTTCGAACGAGAAAGTGAAATGTTATTTGGTTGTCCACCAGAAGAATTTCCTTATGGAAAATCCAAAGATGACGAGGAGAAAGCTTATCAAAAATTGATGAGTATATGTGGACAAGAAAACATGTTTCTTATTCGTGTTAAATGCAATCGTTACAATGTAAGTTTCTTTTTTTTAGAGAATATGTTAAACGAAAACAAATTTTATTATTTAGAATCAAGATCGACTTCAATTGACATGTGTAGGCATTGAATCAATCGATGCTCGTCTTATGTGTCGTTTATATCTTGAAGATATTGGTAGAATGTCTTGTATTTTATTGGACTAGATTTAGAAGCATATTTTTTTTATGAGTTATAAATTATTTGTCTTATTAGATAGATATTCGTCATTTTTGTTTTGTTTCTTTCATAACAATAATAACAACTGTTACTCATTAGAGAAATTTAATATTTAATGAAACAGACTTTTTTCTTTTTTTGACTTTTAATAAGATATGGTGTTTGCATCTTGTCTAACACATACCATACGTACGTTTCCTGGTAAATATGTTTTTCTTGGATAATGAGTATACACTATATGTTCGTCAGAATCAGAATCCTCATCACTCAATGGTTGTATGTTAACTACATGTGGTGAACGAATACGTATGCATGGTTGTCGGTGTGTAATTGGTTCATTTAATGCAATTGATCGTGGAGGTGGAGTTTCATCATTCCATACTTCGTAAATATTTGGTTGTATCGGTTGTAATTTTAATTGCACACGATACCGAGGACTTGAATAATCACTATCATCTGAATATGCTAGAACTACTTTTTGTCCTGGTGTGTCAGGTCTATCACGATTGTCTGAAGATATGAGTGAACATTGAACTTGAGCATCTCTTCGTACGGATTGACGCATCACAGATTGTTCTTGTTGGTTGCCTAGAAGAAATTCTGACGAGGGCATTTGAAATAGAAAAAAAAACTACCATCTATTTACTTGGCTCTGTGTGTAAGTATTCCGGATGCGCAACAGTAGATGTGGAACTACGCTCTAATACATGTTGTTGATTATCATTGGTAGAAACGTATTTAAATGGTGAGCGAAGACTGTACATTCCTGTACGACAATTCGGATATTGTATTTTATACAAGGCTGGAGGTAGAGAAGAAGGTGTAAAATCGTTTTGCTTAGTCGTCATGATGTTAAATAGAAAAGTGATTAGAAAATTCTTTCGATAATAATACGAGTCCTGCCGAGTTCAAGTGCCACAGAAGAATAATGATTTTTTTCCGATTAGACGATATTTTTCTGCATATATATTACTAACGATGTTTTACACAGTAACCTCTTATGCACGTTTCTACTTCATGTTATGTTTTAATAAACGGTCTGAGCGCGAACGCAGAGACGCTGCTAACAAATTGACCTCTCTCTTCGCCCCGATGTGGAGCGAAAGCAGGATTTAGTTTATGGCGAAGTGCAATGCCAAAACCTCGTCCTGGATGTTCAGTATTGGTGATCACTGAGACGATCAGAGGAAAGTAAGTATGAGTTTGCTCGTTATTTCTACTTCGTTTATATACACTATGAAACGGCAAAATACGGCGATGAATGAATGCAAGACGCACAAGAAAGAAGGAAAGAACAAATTTTACGATGACTCATTCTGTATGTTGAAGGCAAAATAATGAAATGATTGAATGAATGAAGAAGTGAATTTAGATTCGATCGATAAAGTGGAAGAAAATTTTATTTTTATAATGACTGATGAAAAATAAGAATGTTTGAAAATTTATTGTATTGTTTATATTGAGAGAAGAAAAACATCTTGCTTTCGTTTGATTTCTCATAATAAAGCTTGAATGAAAGATTCGTTGTTCGAGATCAAAGAATAAGCAAATAAATTATCTTAAATATTTTATCAATTGAGAATAGCAGAGACTTAGGTCAAATAAACATAATAGGCACAATTATCGTCTAGTAAAATGATCATGAACAATATTTTTTATGGTCTAGCGATATATGTATGCAAATTAGGTTGTCGCTATTGTTCGTTGTCTATATGTGTACCTAGAAGGTTGATGTCGCTATTTGCTGTTGATCAATTCGTTAAAAATGGCAATACTTCAACCAATAGAAGCGGTTTTTTCTTATATTTGACTAGACTAATTCTTTTGCTTTGCTTCGCTTCAGAATTTCAAACAAAAACATTCTTCATATTTCAAATATACATTGTTTTTCTTTTGCCATTACAGATGTCGAATCCAAAAAATAAAAGCATATCATCACCGGGTAAACATTCTCATTCATCATCTTCAATATCAGTACCATCGACAACAAATCAAATTGAACAACATCATCAATCACGTCATTCAATCAATTGTTTTGATTATCCATCGTCATTATTTTCAACTATAAATCAATTCCGTTTATCAGACTTATTTACTGATGTTACTATTTATGTGGATGGTGTTCCATTTGCCTGTCATCGTTTAATATTAGCTGCAGCATCACCCTATTTCCGTGCGATGTTTTCCTATAATTTTCGTGAATCAACCGAGGGCAATGTCCGTATACAAGATATAACACCTTGGACTATGAAACGTATACTTGAATTCATTTATACAGGTCACACAGATATAACATACGATAATTTATTTGAAATGTTCAATGCTAGTGTTATGCTATCAATAAAAGAATTAACCGATTTACTAATTAAATTTCTTTACTTACAAATGAGTATTTATAATTGCATACAAATAGAACAATTAGCAACATTATATTCCATAGAAAATTTACGTCGCACAACATTACAATACATTGTCGATCATTTTATGTGTTTGTATGAAAAAAACTTATTCGTTCATTTAAATGAACATACATTGATGGAAGTTTTATCCGATGATAATCTAGATATACCAAAAGAAGAATATGTTTTTCTAACGATTGTACAATGGGTTAATTATCGTCCGATTGAACGTGAACAATATTTTCAAAGTTTATTTAAATTTATACGTTTAAATTCAATAAGTGATAGTGATTTCGTTACAAATTCAATGCGTAATGAAAAACTAGTACAAAAATATACAGCTTGTTTACGAACATTGAAAGATTTTTATTCAAACAATTTTATTCCAGATCTACTTGGTCCAATCAGGTAGCTATGATGTCTTTTTATAATATTCAAGTGTAATTTATGATGGTATATGTATATATTTATATTTCCTTGTTTCACATTCATCAGGCCAAGTACTCAGATCAGATATCATTTAATTGTGATTGAATTACCTTCAAGTGACGATGAAAGTGATGAAGATGAACAAGATCAAAATGAGCAATCAACGATTACAAAAGAAGCAGATGAATCAATTGTAGCATTTTATCAAAAATTTTCTTCCGAATTACAAATGAATGATTCAACAACAACAACAACAACGACAACAACAACAATAAATCACGTCTTGAATCAAAAGTATATTTGTTTAAGAGAAAAAGAGAGAAGAAAATTTTCTATTTAGTTGATTTATATCCTAAGAACTAAATTGTTAACGAATGAAAGAATATGAAAGATGTATTGACATGTCTTTAGGATAGAAAGAATAATCGCTTTTGTTTTTCAAGGTGAAAAGACATCTATGTTCTTCTACTCGTGATAAGTATGCGAAAATGTAAATATTGAAAAATTTTCTACGCAATGTTTAAATATAATATCATAGAACAAAAATTATATTTATATACACGTTAAATTAAAAATAAATTTTAATTAGAACTATAGGAATGAACATTAGATATAACTAATAACAAGATGAAAGAGAGTACTTACAATTACAGAACTTGATCTGATTAATTAACTTTGTCAAAATTTTTCCTTTTTTTTATGTCGAGTATGAATGTCTCTGAAGTGATGTTTACTTTGTAGAAAAGCTAGCATTCAATAAAACTTAATGATCTTGATGTAGAATTCGATTATATATAAATATTGCAAGACAGAAAAATCAAACAATTGAAACAAATTTCGATTTTGATTTTCCTAATCAATTTTTCAATTACTTATTGAACCACAGATTTCCCAAATGGTGTGCATAATTGTTTCAAAGAGTCACGACGAATTAATGAAAATATGTTAACTCATGTAAAATATTTGAGATCATTCAAACACGTATCGGCGCATGTTTTCATAAAATCAAATTAAATAAGAATTACGTAGATTTCACAAATATATTTAACATTTCAATCATTCGTATACAAGTAGACATTTTATAAAGGAGAATTTTCTCAGCTGTAAACGTCATAGGAAAAATGATTTACTTTACAATGAAACGATCTAAACAGTTATTCGATCTAGGAAATTCGATTAGGTTTTGCTTTTAAAGGAACGATCAAATATTTAAATTAAAACATAATCCTCACATCAAAATGAAATCAGATGTACATGCTTATTGTTTGAACGGAAAGGAAAACTACAGTGGCCTTCTTTATTCCTAACATAAATTATTCATAATAAAATATTATTATCGATCGTTTAAGATTTACAATTCGAAGAATTAATTGTCATTTTTTCGCTAGAGGATATCATCTATAGCAATCACATCAGTGATTTTATTTTTTTGTTTTTCTTCTAATTGAAGTCATGTTGATCCCAATCATGGTGATGATACTTTGAATTTTCATAATCATCAGTATCGTTCTCCATCGCCTGACTGTCATTTATCATCTTCACATTGTCATTTACATGCATATGACTTTTTTCGACAACGTTGGCGTTCTCTTGGTCGTTTACCAGAATTATTTTCTCATGTATCATGTGTATCAACAAATACAAATTTATATTTATTCGGTGGACAATTACGTTCGGGTGAATTAAGTGATCATATTTGGATATTCTCATTATCCACACTTAAATGGAACATGTCTTCGATACGTTTACCATGTCCACGTGGTCAACATACATGTGTTCTATTTCATAATGTTGTTCTGCTATTTTTCGGTATTACGAATTCTTCGTCAACTATAAATCCATGCCGTACAGTAGATATGTTCGATTTAATACATGAAACATGGATATGTCTTGGTGAGGCTGTACCAGTATATCAATGTGAACCGATTGTTGCAACTGGACAATGGTTGTTGTTATCGAATAAAAATGATACACAAATGTTACATACATATAAATTACGAATGCAACATAATGATGAATACACCAACGGACCAAGTATTAAGATGAACACATCTAACGATGATCCGGCATCATCACTTTCAACAACAGGAAGAAATAAAACACAACTATCAAGAGTAAGCTAAGGCATACAAAAAGATAACGAACACTGTTGTTTACTGTCAAATTATGTTAGCAAAATTTATTTCGACTAGCTTTTAAATATTATATATCGCATCATAGTGATATTCATTTGAAAAAATTAATAATGTTTATGTTCAAAGAATGCAATAGAAAGACTATCCTATTATGATTGTCATTCAATAGACATGCGTATAATGAATTTTTCGAATCTTGAAATATTCCTTTTGTAAGATATCAGCAGAGTGACGATGGAAGAAATCAAAAGTTCTCAAGAAAATGATGTCATTCTTTGATTACTTGAAGTGATATTCAGAAAAAAAAACAAAGCTCAACGTAACTCAACACCTTCTACTACATTTGAGTTATTTTATTCGATTCAACATATCATACGGTTTTCTACTTATTGTTAATTCACTATCTGCTATTGACAAAGGAGAACATTCTGTCTGATAGTTCGGCAAGTAAAAAACAATGAAAGAAAGTAGGAACTTTCTTTGAAGGTTAGAAGCAGACTTGTAACTGATAGTATTTAGAAAAAAGAATGTCCCCTATCGAACTGTCGTAATCATATATGAAAGGATTTTGCTTATCAACTTGAGAAAAGTACATCGAGCATTGCCAGTTCTTCATCTCAATGAAATAGATGTAATGACTGACCCATTGAGATTTGAGACTTTAAACCATAATTCACATTGCTATCTGAGAGACTTACCAATATGAGGCGTAATTTACAACAGTAACTTATTATGTTCACATTCTAACATATGTTCTAGACTCCATCGATCGACAGCACAGCTGTAAATGATCCATGTTTAACATCGGCTGGTTATTATATGTTACCACGTAATAATAATATTGGTCGATTTTCACTTGTAACACATGATGATGATCTTTATCTTGTTTATTGGCAATCGAAACAAATCTACCGTTTTAATTTAGTACGTAATGAAATATTATTGAAACAGTCAATGTCTTATTCATATGTTAATTATTGTCAATGTGTACTCGTTGACCGACGACTGATAGTAAGCGGTCTAGTATGTTTATCAAATTTAACTGATACAGAAAAAGAATCATTATCAATATCTCAAGATAAAAATATTTCCAATAAAGATTTTCATTGGATAATACAAATATATAATATTGATGAAGATCGATGGTCAATATTACACGATCAACAAATTCGACGAAAACATTTACTACTCGTGGCAAAACTATCTTAACTCAGTCTAATGAGATTAATCTATTGACAAAAACATCAAAAAGACATATAATACTATCACAAGTGCCTGTCATTATTAAAGTTTTTTGCATGATCACAGTGAAAATTTTTCTTGCTACCGTTTTTTCTTCTTCTAATGTGTTCTTTTGTCTAGTCCTATAATTTCACACATTGATGTATGATGATTCTGATCTCTGATAAATTTATATATTTTGTCATTTCTTTTTGGAAAAATAAATAAAACAAAAGCGAAATTAAGAAAAAAAGAGATAAACCAATTTTTTTCTGCTTCTCATTTTCTTTTTTCTACTGGTTGCTCAATAAATATGATTGTACATTAATTTATTTGTCACTACAATCTCTGTCTCTTACACTCCAATTTTTGTGTTTTTCGTTCTTTCGTTTTTGTGACCTTTTTTTTTGTTTTTTTTCTATTGTTTATTAGAGAAAAAGATTATTTCTAATGTACATTAAAAAAATCAATTGAGAAAAACACAAACATTCGTCTTGATTTTTATTTTCAACGTTTTTGCTTTAGATGATTAGTCGTTACGTATTCGTTTGTTTATATTTTGCTTCCTTTTTTCTAATCAATCGTGTCTATGACTTATATCAATATTATTTTTATTTATCAACGTCTAATTTATTTTCTCAACAATTGTTATCTGTTTATGAATTAAATACTAAACAATTACAACATATTCTAAATCTGCGTGGTATAACATATGCCAATAGTCATGAAAAATATGATTTAATTAATTTAGTCGAACATACAGGTGCCTATTCATCAAGTTTCAACTCTTTTCCTCACATGAAGAACTTTGAATTCTTCATGTCTAGCAATGTATTCAGAAAGTTTTCATTCAGTATAGCTTTTGGTATGATGGTATCATCGTCAGCATGTACTTGATTTCAATATGGGTATCAGTAGCGACAAACGACAGTTACCTAAAGATAGTAGTTGAGTCGATTTGGTTTTATTTCAGCTTGTGAAATGTTTTGTGTGTCTTGTCAACTTTTTATTTGCTGTTTCGCTTGCAGTCATCATTTTTGTAGAGAGATAAACTGTTGTTTTTCTTTCCTGCGTCAGGATCCAGTAGTAGCACATTATGTTAATATATAGTTTTAATGGAGAAAAATCGGACTACTCAGAAGTTGCTAATTGAATTTATGCAGATATACGAATTCGATTTTGAACACAGTATAAACGGATGTTTGTCGATTCATGACTTCTTCATTGGTATTCTTAAACGTGCATGTTTATATAGTACACGATTTGCAGCTGTTGATTAACTTGTGAGCATTATCTTTTTTCTCTTCTCATTACGTCATACTCTATTGAATCATCGTCGTTGAGAAAACAAGAAAAGGACGTCGGCTGGATAGGTATGCTTCATAAAAAGATTCAAAGAACTTTTTCATCATTTTTTAAAAAGTTATAAAGTTGTCCTGCAAGTCAAAAGAATTCACAAGGTTATTTGCAGTACGAAAGTTTACTCGAATTCACCAGATGCATTTGTTTTCAGCGTTTACTTTTTGGACTGAGAATTCTCGCAGTATTCTTCTATCGAGAATTAAACTTCGTCAATAAGTATCTATTATTTTCAATCTGTTTACAGGAACTATTCGAAAGAGTGATCTACTGGAGCCTATTGAAGATCTTACGAAACATCAAACTATCAAATTCTCATCATATAAACAACTAATTGATACCATTGACGATTGTAAAGATACGATCTGGTATGAAATTAATCATTGATTTTGTATTTAACAAATTCCTATTTAAAAACTAGGCTTGTTCACATGGTACCCTATGAAGAACTTCGGCAATCGTTTGTTTATCTTCCATTTAATCAATGGCAAACAATTGAACGTCGCTTGTCATTGTTTAATATACAAACAGGAATACTAAATTGTTCAAATACTGAATATTCATATTTATGTCGAACATTAAATACAGAACGATTTGTTTTACTAATTCCATCCATAAATCAACGTTTAGCTAATATTTATTCATATAACATTCAATCTATAGAGCATTATAATTATCAATATATATTAAAATGGTTAAGTAAAACATTGGAGAGTCGTATAAAGAGCGATTTCGATTGGTACAAAACAGCAGATAAAAAACTATCAGTGTTAGAGTTTCAAATAAATTCCAAATCATTTTCATCTACTTTACCAATTTATTATTTCACATTACTTTATCGCTATGGTTCTATGATTAATTTTCGTTTAAATATTCAAGAAGATGAAAATTTTCAAATAAAGTATTTGTTTCAAAATTCAACACTAAATACATATGTTTATAATAATAATAATGTAAAAGTTTCATATAATACACAGCATGAATTATATAACTATCGTTCATTAAATATATTTCTATCATGCTTAACAATAAGTATTCAAACATTAATGTATATCTATTTTATTGTGTTAAATATTTATTCACTTTATGATATTTATTTTGTGAAATCAGTATTATTATTATTTAAAAGAATTTTAATTATGAATGTTATATCTGGTTGCTTATGGTTATTATGCTTAAGTTGTATGTCAACAGAAGTTATTGATAATAGTTTACGAATGATATCATTTTATCTCATAAGATCTTCTCAATATTCGAAAATTTTCATGTTCATTCGACAAGATTTGTTTTTATTTAAAACAATATCGAAATGGATCTTATTCTCTACCATGATATTTTTACATATTGCCATGGGTCTATGTTTTAGATGGTATTTGAAAGAACGATTCGGATCAATAACGTATGATGTAAGTTTATTAAGCAATTCATAAAATACAAATTACATTAGGTTTTTAAGTTTTTCTT
Source organism: Rotaria macrura (assembly GCA_900239685.1). Classification (NCBI taxonomy): domain Eukaryota; kingdom Metazoa; phylum Rotifera; class Eurotatoria; order Philodinida; family Philodinidae; genus Rotaria; species Rotaria macrura. The sequence goes on from OENT01000014.1 coordinate 381,310, forward strand.
CTTTTTTCTGAAATCATTTCAATTTATAAAATTTAAAACAATGCATAGAAGTATGATGAACTATAAAGCAAAACTGACGTATGAGATCGTCTAGTGTTTAACTTTTGATAAATTTGATATCCTAACATATTAGTATGACTTCATACTTTTGTCATATGATTATATGTGAGTATTTTTGCGCAAGGATTTTATCACTGAGTTATAATAAAAATCTTTTTACTGCTAAATATGAAAACGATTCATTATTAATATCATATTGCTTACCGTGAGAGAATAAATAGAAACATCGATAAACCTCTAAAGTAACAATACATCGAATGCTTGTGAAGTTTTAAATCGTTTCGAAGATTTTATGATGTAATAAAACATGGTTGATAATCGATAGTAAATCTTAAGCAAATAGATCAAAATTCTTTTCATCACAAGAGCTGATTACACGATCTTTTTGGCATGGGACGAAAGTCGACGATTCAACAGGCTAATTGTCGGATCTTTGCTATCATTGATATGAGTTTTAAGAGAAAGAGGATTGGATGTTGTCGAAAGAAAGATGAGTAAAAATGATAGCAACACATCTGTAGGAGTTTTACTATAGAGGAACAAAACGCCGGTCACAACTAGGTTGTGAAAGTCGACATCTGCCAATCGTCCACATGGGACAGCCGTCCATGATCTGATGGTTAAGATAGGCATAGAAGTCTCCATGTATATTTTTAATATATTTTATACTTAGCTTATGTTTTCTCGCTGTAAATTACACTTTCGTTTATTAACTTGAATTCTTTTTATTTCTATTCCTATTATTGATGATAGTAAATGAATCTCTATTAAATAAAATCTTGACACAATCGTATATGTACATGCCCTTATCTTTAATATTGATTGGCACATCCAGATTTTACTTTTCATTTCATATGGACTTCGGCCTTCACTGATATATATGATCTCACCACTGTCAAGGATAGAAAACAGAGACCTCTCTACTACGCATTCATATACATGAACTGTTCTCTTTTGAGTTTTCACAAGGAATTATTATTTTCGAATATGCGAAATATCATTGCCTATGTTCCATAAAATTCATATTTTATTTTAGATGCGACATAGCATTGCAGTGGTCGATCAAACATATGCTCTATGCTCAAAAGTTTGGCAATATGTTCTATGCATTTTATTTTCAGATCATAGATCAAACGAACGTACTGCTAATAGTTTATTTCAATATTTTTCTCAGGATAGCCTTTGGTTAAATCAATATTCATTTTTAACAGTGAATTCCCACGTAGATGTATCGCATAGTCGAACGGCAAATTTACAGTCTCTTCCGACATGGCGTTTTACCCTACAACGACGAAAAACAACACATGGTGCTGATGAATATTGTTCTGATATTGAATTAGAACAATCTAATCGTATGGATGATTACGAGTGTACATTTAAAAAGTCCTTCGTACATCGACGTCTAACAAATGTTGTTTCAATATCTCAACAGGATAATTTTTATACAAGCGAATCCGATGAAAATAATAATTCTTTAAATTCATACCAGAACGACTTGAATACAAGTAAAATTTATCAATGTTCGATATGTCTTGAAAAATATATTCATAATGTTTACATATGTACATTACCATGTCTTCACCATTTTCATCGAAAATGTTTATTAAATTGGTTTAACAATAGTGAACAGAATACATGTCCACTTTGTCGTTCACCGGTGATTACTTAATAAATATTCATCGTTTTATTTTTCGGTATCTGTAAAAACTATGAACATCAACAAAATTGAAAGACTATATTCGAAATATAAATCATGTTGATACCCATGTTAAATGCCAAGTTTTTATCTTACACAAGATGTTCTGTACATAGACATAACAGTAATAATTGTTATCGATTGAAATTAAAATTAACATTTAATATGAATGTTCACATGAACTCTACAGTTCTTATGTTCATGTTCAACCGCCACTCTTTCCTAGTTTGATTCTATTTTGTAAAATAGCTTTTTAAAAAGGCAACAAAGATATCTGAAGTTGTTTTAGTTACCGTTCTTTCTTTTTTTAAATGTCCTGTGATACATACTATATTTTATTCACATATTTGGGCGTGTAGTTTTCTTTTCGGTATAATTAATTTTACTGTTGGTATTTTAGATGCCTTTGTAAATCATCAAATATTGTCGCACGTTAAAAATATGAAGTTCTTTTTTGGAGTAATTATTGATATCATTTGGGCTATTATACAAGCGATTGGTCATTACATATTTTCAACAACAGAAAAAAATATTCGAAATGAAATTGTTCTTATAACAGGATCTGGAAGAGGTCTAGGTAACAGAAATATGAATGATATAATTGCTAATGATTTAAAATGACTCGATGAATCCTATTTTTTTAGGTCAAAAAATGGCAATTCTATTTGCCAAGAGAGGAGCTATTGTTGTGTTATGCGATATTGATGAAAATGCCAATAGACAAACAGCTGAATTAATAGCAAAAGAATTTGCATCAACAACGAATAATGAAAATCGTGTATTTGCATATAAATGTGATATTGGAAATCGTGACGAAGTACATCAACTTGTAGAAAAAGTTCACAAAGATGTTGGTGATATAACAATGTTAGTCAATAATGGTATGTTTTGTATTTATTTACAAAAGAAAGTATATAATTTGAGTTTCTTTTTATTTCTGTATTTACATAGCGGCTATTTTATCATCGAAATCCATTTTGGATATGACTGAAGAAGAATATGCAAGATGTTTGAACGTTGATTTATTCGCAGCCTATTGGGTATAGTAGTTTTCGTTACTTTCGACAGATAGAATACTGATTAACACAGTAAGTTCGTTTTTATTTCAAGATATTCGACAGTATTTCAGGTTCAAATGCATTGAAAACTTTGATCAATATGAAGAATTTCATTAGAAAAATCCATCATTTTTTCATAAGAAGATAAGTTGGCAGGTTGTATATAAACTATCGAAAAAGCAAACAGTGAAGACCATCGTTTCAGTATTTAAAAAAGTCGGAGATTTTGTTTTACTCTACGATCATCATAAAAAAGTTCATATAACGATACTATCGAATGTACACCGACGATACTTTTACGCATAGTTAATATTATAATGAATTTTTTTCAAACTGACTACAAACACTAATGATATAGACTATATGTGATAACTGAAATTAATTCTTCAACAAAGCTTACATTTATCGATGCAGTGAAAAAGAAGTTTTTAGAATGCCAATATGATTCATTGTGAAACTGGTGAGAAAAAAGTATAATTTCACTTTTTGGTATACCTATAATGGAAAAAGTTGATAGTGAGATAGAGAGGAGACATAGAAACGCACTGCAGACGTTTCAGGAGATTTCAAATCGAAGCAGTGTAGCCGTTCATCTTGAAGTTTCTTGGAATTCTAGAGTGTTGTATGCAATTGTTTCTCCATAGATGGAGAGAATTATTTTAGTTTTTTGTTTTTAACATGGCAATCGTGTTTCTGCAACGACTCACACGATTTATTCATCGATAGAAATATATCGACAGTATAATACAAGATCTAACGATCAAAATAATTCGAACCGGTATTCTTTCAAAGATGACATTAATTTTAGACTAAAGCAATACTTATCTATGATAAACTTATTCTCTTGTAAATATATCGTTTAGATAACATCGGTGATAACTAATAAACCGATAACTAGCACGAAAATTATTTCCAATGTATGTGTACATGTTTGTTGTTTTAGTTAATTCGTCGAATACTTCCATCGATGATGAAGCATAATCATGGACATATAATAACAATGTTGGGTACAACTGCTGTCTTTGGTCTGGGCAATTTTTCTGATATTTGCACTGCTAAATTCGGTCTTATCGGACTCATGGAGAGCGTTGATCATGAGTTAAGTTTAGGTAGGAAAATTTTTTCTTCCATTTTTGTTTCTGTTCATCATTTGAGTCATATCCAATGATTGATATAGGAGGTTACGATGGTATATGTACGACTTCGGCGGTTTCTCATTATCTTTCGACGGATTTGTATCAACAAGCTAAAAAACGTTTCAATCCATTGGTTCCACCGCTCACAATTGATTATGCAGCAAAGAAAATTATGCATGCAATCTTGGTTTGTATATTCGTACTTCTATTTATTTATCGTTGTAAGCATTTCATTTAGATAAATCGAAAATTTGTGTGTGTGCCACGTTTCTATTACTTAATACCATTGGTGAAAGGTATCTTACCATCTCGAGCATTTCTCATTCTTCTTAATACATTCATTAATCCAAAAATACCGGTTTATCTTCGAAGAAATTCACATGACACATCAAGTAGAAGAGGCTCTTTGTCGTCACCAGTGAATGGTAACCAACCCAATAGTATTTATCAACATATTCATCGAAAACGTAGTCATGTTAGTGCTTGTGAGTGAATAATATTTCCGAATACAATTGACCATATATGATGTGTATGTGTGGTTTCTTTTTCGCTTCTTTATATTCCCATTTAGTCTTTCTTTTCTTTTTGTGCAATACTACTATTGTTTTCTGTGATTGGCAGTGAATGATATTGTGAACTGCCACTAAAAAAAACAGGGATAAAAGCATACTTTATCGATTATCTTATGTGTGAGAATTTTTTTTTTGTAACATTTTGTTGTCTTATCGAACTTTAAACGATTGATTCATGTTCATGATGAATTATATAGTACGCTATCGTAGATGATAAACATTAATTAAAGTTAATTTTTTAATTGAACAAATGTATTCATATATATAGAGAGAGACAGTGCTCATGTTGTACAGACAGGAATGGCTCTGGCATGGCTCTTTATAAAGTTATTTGATCGAAATGAGAAAAGTGTCAATCTCATGTGACCATGTAAAAAGCATTCTAAAGCGAGCTGGCACGTTTGCCCACGTTTACGAAATGTATAATCTACAGTTCTTTATTCTTATTCAAAGTGAAACATAAAACGACACCAAACGTAGTCGATTTTTTTCTATCATCTTTCACCCAATATAATTGATGAAAATAAATTTGATCTTTAAAGGAACTAAGCATTAATTATCAAGATACGGAAATAATTCGTGAAAATAGTCGGCAACGCTCAGAATGTTTCAGCGAAATAAAAATAGCTCTCGTTGGTTAGTTTCAAATTTTCTTCTTGATCAACAAAAGAAATTGATTCTATTTAAAACTGCTGGATGTCATCTAAGAAAAACTAATAATTATGGTTACTTGAAACTTTTGATACACGAAAAATATTTCTAATAGCTCTTGTGAGTCTTCAGATTTACTGTTCTTGGTGAAACGCTTTACTTCTAGCACCTCTTCCAAATAATTAATTTAATGAATACTCGCAATTATACTAATACTATGTTACAACTGAACTAGATTTTTCAAATCAAAATCATCATTTATACTAATCTTAATGAAAAATGATATGTAGGATTGGAGTATACGTTCCACTAACTTAATGTTTTCAACATAGTCTCAAATCAGCTTGTTCATTAAAAATCACTGTTCATATCTTTGTGTAGTTCTTCAGCAACGAAAGTCTCACTTTCATTCAATGTTTTTAGTGATCATTATCGTACATACCACGACAAAAAATGCTACTTTTTTCAAAGCGTAAAACACTATCAAACAAGTAATTGACGTCAATGATCACTCGCATTTAATTCGTCTGAGTGAAAAGAAACTATTGTTTCTAGCTAAAATTAGTTGAAATTTTGATGAGAAATCTATTTTAAAAATAATTATAATCTATGACAATAAGATTTTAACAAGCATAGAAGTACATGAATCAAGTCAATGTCGTGATTTGTGCTTCAATTATATACGAATGATCATTTCGCGTTGACAAAAACGGAAGACAATTATCGGGAAAATAAAAGGAAACACGAACATGTTCTAAACATGACAGTCTTAAGATGGACACTATTTTTCGTTTTACAAAAATCACATATATATTTTTAATAGAAAATCGTTTGCATCTGTCTTTCTATGATACAGATGAAGTTAAATGATATATTTCATAAAATGAAGCTGAGATCGAAAATTCGTATCAAATCAATTAAGAACATATAGATTTTGATACAAAAAAAAATTTGCCAAAGAATCATATTTGTATCGTCTAACAATAGTCGAATGTGGACTAGCCATTTAATTTGTTTTCTTCACTAAAATTTCCGGCATTATCAACATTGAAGAAATGAGAAAACTCATTTCTCAATCATACATTGCTTATTCGATTAGGCCTTCTTTTGATTCAAACTGAATCACAAACAACTACTAGTAAAAACAAAGAAAATTGATATCGTTGTAACCCTTTGGTTAGTTTTTCTAAAAATTCTTATTTTTTCAAATATGTTGTGTAACTAGAAACCATATATAGATGATGTTCACAAGAAGATGTTCTAATTCCAATAAAAGAATAAAGAAGAGATCCACTTGAAATGAATAATTCTGCATAGTTGCAGGCGATGAGCTTAAATTTCTTTCATTATAAATCTAGTGTATAATATTAAAACTGTAAGACGAAATTGGAGATATGCATTCTAAGTAACATACAATCAGGTTCACCACTATATATTCTTACTCTTGACGTACGATTTTTCATACGTTTTCACTGTTTAAAAATACATTCTCCTGGTTATTCTTCACTAATTTTTAGTTTTTCAACTTGAAAATTAATTCAATATTTTAGACATAACATTTTAACAATAGAAACAATGCCATTAAAACCTGTTATACCTTCTGAATATTCTCAAACAGGAACACCAGGTTCTAGAGGAGTGTACGTAATTATATGTAGATAGATAGTACTAGTTGAAAAAATATCATTATTTTCATAGATTACGACGTTTAAATCCTATCATTTGTTTGACTATCGGTTGTACAATGCTTCTTCTAATAATTATTGCAGCGTTATGCCTTTTGACATTTTTACCAATATTTACATCAACTGCAGGAAATCAAACAAAATATCAAGGTACATTTTAATTAGAGGTGAAAGAAAAATTATATTTCTACTTTTGTCAAGTTCAAAGTGATGTTCTCACTTTGGTTTATAATCTACCAGACAATTTATTCCTATCGAAAATGAATTGGACATATATAACGGATGATTTAGAGCCAGAAAAATTATCTCTGCTTCAAAAACTAGTAACTTCATTTACATACAATGAACAAACATAGACATTCATTTATTTTCTTTTTGAAGCTTCAAGTTGAACTTAATCATAAAAAACTAACTAGAAAAACAAGTATCATTATAACGGAAGCTTCTATTACATCTGTCGATTATTCACAGCACAATTCATCAGTAAAATATCAAGAATAAATATGTAGAGATGCACTCTGCATTGTTTGAATGTTATATTTTTTTAATAGGCAAATTTAACCACTTCGTTTGACATTGATAACACGACAGTTGTACTTATAACACAACCAGATAATAATAAGTCAACGAATGCTACATCACAATTAACTATTTCATTGATGCTTCGTTATGCATTGGAATGTGCTCGAAAATGTCAAAAGAATACGAAAGATTCAATTTTTGCAAAAACTTTTCATAGGTTACCATTGTCCATTGATACTTGTAAGTGATAAATAAATTTTGTTTCTTTTCGCAATATTGTTCTTGAAATGGGCTATAGTTCGAATACTATTTATTGACGACATGAATGATTTCGGGAGTAAATCTGTTTCAAGTACGGAAAGTAAACCTAGATCATATGTATGTAAATTCCATAGCAACTATGATTTAATTTTAGACTCGCCAACTTTATCAACCGAATCAAGAACACATCTACCGTGTATTGTAACTAGCCCTCCGACTATTGTAGGCTCGTCAATAGTTATGGCTATTAGCTATGAAGCTGAATCATCAGTGAATAAATTTTTTCCGACAATGATTACATCATGTTCGATTTGTTCGGGACAACATAAAGTGGATAAGATTGGTTTTAATAATGAACTTACTTTTCAACAAATTATTAGTCAATATGGTGGTCCAACCATAATTATAATCTATTATACAACCGACAGTATTCAGTTCGCTGATATAATGGTCAACGATTTCTATCCTTCAACTAAAGTAACATTTCCTGAGAATCGAAATGTTGCTTCATTACCCATTACACTCAATTTATGTCAAGGATTCAATTCAATTCGTATTTACAACCCAACGGATTATGCTCCAGCATTCGATCGAATCGTCGTCTATTAAGTTCAAATTCAATTGATTTGACTTGAATGAAATTCTAATGAGAAAAAGCAAAACTGCCTTACTTCAGAGTACTCCCTGTAATTTTCGAGTAGCAGAGGAAGTGTGGAATTTTTGCTCTTTTTTCTTCCTTGACAAAATCTTAATAATATTTGTACCGTAATTTGAACACATAAAATGATGACCCCGCCCCGAGTTCTTCACTGTTGAATGATATTAAACTTTCACACTGTGCTAAGTCGTAATTGACTTATTCTTACGGATTATCTATTACAATAATAAAATATTTGATTAAGATTATCTGCAAATATGATCAAGAATCGTCAACTATCATCTTTTCCCGATTTGAATCATTCAAGATTAGTATGAAGAAAACTGATTTTCATATTTTTGCTTTTTAAATTTCTAAAGAATACGAACTTCATGTTGAAATTCTCATTAAATTAAATAGCAATATCGAAACGCATTGTAGAACTGTTGTTGAAATTAAGTTTTATCGATAAGAGACAGACAACTAGCAACTTCTGTCATGAAATTTGAAGGTCAAGACCAACGAATCTAAAACGATCCGAACAAATAACATAGCGATTTTAAGTTGCCATTAAAATTAACATGTTCGATGAGTTAACAACATTGTAAAAAGAAATAAAATAATTGATTATTGTGTCTATCATGCGATACAATTGCTACATTTGTGTTCATACTAGATTTCTGCATGTGGACAAAGTCCTTCATCTGTCATTGTTTTTCTACTCGTCACGAATACCCGTTTCATTCACTATCGTTGTTGATTCAATAGAAAATTTAGTGAATGAATGCTTCTTCAGATAGTAGTTAAATAAACTGAGAAAATTTGAAATCAACGTACTATACCCAAGAAGTACATATAAGATCATTATTCTAATTTAGTTCAAATATCAAGATAAGGACGGCTATAGAATTGAATCATTATTATGTAAAATATAAATTGGCCAAGCTCATCATGGAATTCTTTTAAAATGACTCATCTTTAGCCCATTTGATACTAAAGCATTACTTTCGAAAAAATTTCACACGAATATTATGTCTTCAATACAAAACAATGAAATCGTTTTATTTCAATTATTTTAGTTTGCTTATTTTGTTCTAGTAACGATCATACAGACAGAATTTACAAAGAACACTACAACACATGATGCATTAATCATACATTATTCATAGAAAAGAAACACGAAGAAAACTAATCAGAATAAAACATGAAATAGTTCCATTTCTGGAATATAAAACTTTATCTAAATAGCATACACTAGGAAGTAAATTCAGACGAAGATTTTGTCATGCGACAGATCAGTTCGGTCGGATAATACAATATTTTCAATATTTACTGTTGACTTGCTCACTCAATGACGAATGAAACTTCAGTAAAAAGTTCAATAGAAGATTTACTTTAGTGAATGGATGATAGCTTAAGTGCATACATACTAACTTGTGTTGTTTTCATCATGATAGTAAACGTTCAGTAAATGTATCTAATCAGTGTCTAGCATACATAATTTAGGACAAAAGAAGACATAAGAAAAATTGAAGAGAAGATCCACAGAAAATTGTAAAGAGGTATTCGATTTGTTTGAAACTCGATCTATCGTGTAAATAAACATATACTGGAATTAAACTGTACATCTGTTTTCTCTTTCGAACTTTTATTAATAGTGCATCCTTCTTGTGTTTTCTTCAACATATAGATAAATTTAAGGCAGCGAACATTTCAATATTTAAATAATTGAATCAAACTTATTTCCTGGAAAATCTATAAAAAATTCTAACTAAAGATCATAGGTCTATTTCGTTCTTAATAAAAATATGGAATGTAAACAGAAAATCAGCTTTTTACCTAGAACCAAATGGAAACTACTTTTACTTCGCACAATGTCTCCATCTGGAAAGTTAGATGAACGTTTGAAGAGATCGATTGTTTAAAGTTCGCTTTTCGAATGTTTGATTCGAGCACTTTTACAGTTCAGTGTTTTGTATTATTCTTCCATCAGTAAAGTAAAACCATGCACCTTTGTAAGTGATATATTTCGTTAATTTTCGATTCTATACATACTGAACCAGTGGTTTTCATGAAAATCTAAAATAAAAATTTACAAAAAACTCTGCATTGTTCGGATAACACACACATGCTGATATTCTCTTTATAAGTAACATAGATCAAATCATGTACGATAGAGAAGCTTCGTGTGATTCCATATAATAAAAAAGCATTATCTGAAAATGTTCATGTCGTTTAAAAAGACACGGGATAGACTTATTGTTGATCAAATGACGATCTACATTCAGTGAAGCGATATTTTTGAAAATTGAACGTTAATTATGAATTTCTACTATAATCCGTACGTTGTAAACTCTATTTTACAAGCCAAGTGTATAGCAGTGTGTATTTACAGAACTGCAGATTGTCCATGCAATCGTATTCCGTTCGACACGCTTGCCATTTTAAATTACTCGATTGTTATGAAGAGTGATACATGTTGTTTGACCACTTTGCATTGGCCTACTGTCCCAATTGACTTCGCATCAATGAAAACAGAAACATTTAATTTAAAATGTACAATTTTTGTTCAAGCTTTCATTTAATGGAATCTAGATAAGAAAGATAAAATAGTATTCTTTATAAAACTTCTTAACAATATGCCCATTACTATACTTCAACGGAAGGGAAACCTATTCTGGAACCGGGAAAACGAACACAACGATTAACTTAATAATTAGATCTGATCGTTCAGTACTCTCGTACATGAATGCAGTTCATCATTCATCGCATATATTATTCGAACGTTCAGTTCTGGCATTGTACATGGCGACCGTTGGTAGTTTTATTGATAACCATATATAGTAATAGTCAGTGCAACTTGAGCAATGATATTAAAAATCGACTATTATCGTAGTCAGGCATGTACAGTATATCGCATATATTAGAATAAAAATTCACATTTATGCGTGCCACTGCAGGATTTAATCAATTCTCTGTTGTATGTATGACATTTACACATAAACGTCATGCTGAATGAAAAAGAAACCAGCTCACAGAGATTTCAGTAGTTGATACACTTTATAATCTAACGAAATAGATGTCAGTGTATTGAGAGTAGTAATTTCAATTAAGAAGTAGAAGATAGTTTTCAGTAGAATAGCATTTACTAAAATTTTTTTCTTCATATAAAATTTTCAAATGCTACCATGAAATGTAATCTGAATAGTCAAAATTCAAAACACTTCTTCCTTGATTCATCTAAATATCTACTGTTTTTTCATTATATTTTTCTTCATTTTACTACGGTTGAAAAATTGCTCGTGCCATAATTTAGAAAAGAAGTTTAAAAGTTTCAACAGATGACTTTTGGGTACGTAACTCTCGATGATGCCAGCACTTCAAAGGAACAATCGATACATCTCCTTAAAAGTCTGGCAGAACACAATATAAACATCTGTCGCTTCTTTTATATACCGCATGCTTTGTTTTTTAGAAGAACACAAAATCTAGCCGTCTTCAACATACATCTGTAACCGCAATCAGCAGATAATGCAGGACGACTAAGTCAGTAGGAGAAATTATTTTATAGCCATCAAAATGAGTGCATTCTGTACAATAACAAGCGATCTGCAAAATTCACAATTCGAGTAAAACTAAGTACTGTATCACATTGACTTACTCGTTACTAATATTGGTTATTCGGTACTTGAACAATCTGAATTGAATTATTTTATCTGAAATGTTCAAGCGAGATCATGAGTAGGGGTGGCACTTTAACTTTACTTTAAAGTTAAAGTTAAAGTGATTTACTTTAACTTTAACCTTTAAAGTTAAAGTAAAAACACTTTAACTTTAACACTTTACTTAAAGTTTTTAAAGTTAAAGTGCCACCCCTAATCATGAGCAGCCTACTATTATTAGTAAGATTAGCCATCGCTTCCCCGGAAAATCATTACGCAACTGATGGAACTCTATTGTTTTTCGTGTGTTTTTCAATTCTCATATTGACTCGATTTAAAGTAATGAATTCATAGTTGATCGATTTCAGACACAAATTCAACTCGTATGATACAACTGATAGGTGATTGTTCGATAACTTTGTTCATGATTGTGTTGATGATTGAGACGCCAATTAAATGTATTCTAAATATGATTATTTGAATAATGTACAATCAGCAATGTCTGACACCTTTTGTTGACTGAAGAATTAGGTATAGCTGTATATCGTCTTTCATTTTCCTCAGATAGACTGAATGATATTCGCCAAATTGATTAAAACTGTTGTAGTATGATGAAGCACAACGGCTAAACTGCTTCACTGATTGTATCCATACAAACGAATTCTCGCTTGGGAATCATTCGTTTGTTTTTCTTTGCTGTTTTTCTTTTTCAAAGTTCAAAAATGAGTTTATTACAATTGAAAACTCTAACCAAGTGAAAAATCTGAAGAATTAGTAAACGAAAAGCTATAGTGCAAAAATTTCTGGTCAATCTATAATTTTTTGAATAAATCGTTCTCAATAAAAAAAAGTATCATATGGTTATGGGAAATTCATAGCACATTGTTTGATGAGTGAATATCAAAAAGTCAAAATCATACGATATTTTCTATAAATAAGTTCTACGGCTGGACTGTTCACTATCTATGAATGCAACCTCCAAGAAGGCTTAATTATAGGGACTAATTCAAAATTGAATACCCTTTCCAAATGACTTTGTTTGCGTCTTTCCTTATGGAGTAGTAGTTGATACGATTTAAAATGTTCATGTGAGTTATTGACGTACACCCTAAAGTATGGAGGATGAGTGATTTTGATGCTAGCGATTCAACTTTTGTATGACCCTGTTCTCATCTATCGATAAGTAAAGATTTAATGTGAATTATCTAGATAATCAATTATAATAAAGAAAACGCATTTGAAGAAAGAAGATTTTACAGTCTAGCAGAAGTAAGTGGCCAGACATGTGATCAACGACGAGCATTTAGCAATATCAGGCTTGACGACAAGATAACAAACTCCATGATGATTATAAGTGGGATCATGTAAAATGTGAACGATACTCTTCCATATATTTTGAATCAATCGAATAAAATATAACATACGCGATTTTCTTTCAAAAATAAATCATAGATCCTCCTGCCTGTAATAAATATAAATTGTTGACGTAACACTTCTGAAGTAGACATCATACAGGCGCTTGTTTCGCCGAGGAGACTCAATAAAAAAAATGATTCATCGAAGAATCGAACTGGAAGAAAAAGAAGGTGAATGGGATATTGAAATTTGGCATAGATTTGACATTAAGAGTAGTGTATATACTCATGACGTAGTCATTTTTCATCATGCAGTTATTCGTTCAGAGTAACAAATGAACAGAGTTTCAAAAAGGAAAACTCTATTGTGACAAATATGGTTTCGAAGAATCGTGGGTACTCGATGATTCATTTGGAAATAAATTGAGTCCTATATAATGCTTATAGATAGACTTTACATGAAATATTTATCCGATCGCATCATCAAGGACACAATACGTCATATGTTTATAGTCAACGAAATTTGAATTATCTTTTCAGTGATTAATATGACAGGCATAACGAATATACAATATTTTCATATAAATAAGTAAGAAAGAACGTAACAGCAAAAACAATATTTTGTCTTGTTTTGATCAATCTATTCATAAAATTTGAGGTATGCCTCAACAGCCATGTACGATAAGTGGATGCCCACGCGTATCAAGAGCATTGTGTTATTGTTGTCAAAATAATTATTGTATGGACCATTTCAAAGATCATAATGACATGTATGTATCTCAATTATATCAATTAACAAATGACATCAATATTTTATCGGAACATTCTCGTGGTCAGTATCGGCAACAACTTGATCACTGGAGACATGAATCACATCAAACTATTGATTTATATTACGAAAAAAAATGTCAAGAATTAGACAGTCAAACGATAAAAAATGATCTGATAAACCAAAATTATCAAGTTATTGAATGGATCAAAGCAAAAATTACTCAACTTATTTGTGAACAAAATACAGATCAACAGCAAATTGATTCATTAAAAGCTGCAATTAATGCCGTACGACGTGAAATCGAACAAATACCAAAGGAAAATTTTCAACTGAATATTTCACCGCTGATTTTCGACGAAAATTTTATTCAAATCGAAAAAAAACCTTCTAATTTTAATTTAAGTTCAACAATAAAATCATTATATCAAACAAAACATATGTCGACGGATAACGCAATTGTCATGGCGAATAATTCCAATTATTTTTTGATTAGTCAACAATCGAATTTATGTTTATATGATAAGAATTTAAATATGATTAAACAAATTCTCTGGGAACATGGTTTTATATGGGACATATGTATGCTAATGAATCTGTCAAAATTTATCATTGTTGCCGAGAACGGGGTCTTTACGTTCGATGAGCACACCATGACAGTTGAACAAATCAACCTTTTAAACATGCAGAAAGAATCATGGTATTGTTGTGCATGCTCAGATAAGACTCTACTATTAGCAACGCAAAAGTTAAATACTCCAATATATGAATATACTTTGATCGAAGGTGATTTCTCATTAAGCCGACAACAAATATGCTGTTCGGAAAATGAATATATTGAAAATATGAAAAGTTCAAAAGATTCACTAGCTTCAATTATCATTAACGATTTTACTGGCGAAAGACGTTTGGATATGCGTTCATTGAGGACATTTCATCAACTTTGGACTATTACCATTGGGATAAATGAAAGAATGAACATCGTATCATGTTGCCCATTGAACGAGAACGGTTGGTTAATTGTTGATGTTGCTCAAACGTGTCTCATTCATGTTCTCAATGAAGGCTACATCAAGCAAAGAGTGAAATATAAGCCGTCACCTCAATATGCTGTACGGTTCGATAACGATACTCTTGCTATTCTAACTGAATCTGGTATAAACTTACACAAAATCGAATAACGACAATAAATGTTTTTTTTCTTTTCTTTTGGTTTTAGATTCGAAAATTTTAGTTTTTTTATGTGTATTATTTCCTTTTTGTCAAAAATGTTTTACTTTATTGATTGCTGAGGAATAAAACTAATGAAAAAGTCGTCTACTTTATGGAGACGTCCATTAGTTTGTTTAGTGTTTTATTGTTTTTGAAATTCACAACGTTTGAGAGGATCTTAGTATCCCAGGGAAGTCATTTCGACCATCGGAGGCGGCGTATTACGACATTAATTTACTCTGTATTTTGCCACCATCTCTCGTACTGTTTAATGGAGCGTTTTTCACACAATTTGCATCCATTTTCTGGTATTACGGATTGCGATGTCATTTTGGACTGGTTGGCGACGTTTTAGCATTGTTTAAATCGCCGTGCTTTCTGACCTAAGATTTCAGATGGATTTGTTTTGCTGATTCATGAGTCAGAAGTTAATGTAGACTAGACTCACTGAACGAAATACAAGGGGAAAACAGCGGATTTTAGGGATGGCCAATCCAAAAAAAATCTGAAAATGCACCAGCAATGTCCTCTTGAAAATGAAAGAATGTCGAGCTGAAATTTTTATCATATATAGGTCTCGTGATTTTTAAAATATCCTACACTTTTCAATGTTAACGAATGTTTCCTTCTTAAGATAATCAACTTTCAAGAAGTGTTAAAGTTAAAGTACCACCCCTACTTGCGATCGCACTATCTTCAGGCGAATACATCCGTTTCTGCTGAAACTTTTAGAATATTCTGAGCACCACAAAACCTACATATGATAAAAATTTCAGCTCAAAATGCCTTCATTTTCAAGAGGACATTGCTGGTAGATTTTGGGATTTTCAAAATCCGCCGTTTCCCCCTTGACAAATTGATAGTCATGGTAAATTTTATCTATACCAGTGTTTCTTCTTTGCTTTCTATGCTAAAAAGTTCGAATAAAATAGCTGAGAGGTCGATGAGATTATATTTTCATTTTTTTTCTGTTACTGATAGCGACATCATGGTCGTTTCCTTGAAAATTCCATAAGATTGGTTCTTGATTTCGCCTTATCAATTGACTGATTCATATATTGCCATATTTATTTCACGGATTATTATTTATTTTTCTTTGATGTAATTCTGTTTCCAGTAGTTAAATACTTAAAGAAAGATCTGAAAAAAAATCATGATGGATTATGGTGATTTAGAAGAAGATACGCTGTATGTATTCGTAGAAATACCAAATGTTGCTTTTACTGTATTTTGTTCCATGCATGTATTCTAGTGGCATGACATTAACATCTGGAACATGTACTTTGAAAAAAGATACTCAAAATTTGGTTGGCATTAGTATTGGTGGTGGAGCTCCACTTTGTCCGTGTTTATATATAGTTCAAATTTTTGATAATACGCCAGCATCAAAAGATGGCTTTTTAGCTGCAGGCAACAAAATTAATAATTCTATTGTAGAATTTATAATTATTTTCTCGAATAGGTGATGAAATTGTTTCAGTGAATGGAAAATCAGTTAAAGGAAGAACAAAAGTCGAAGTAGCTAAACTCATACAAGCATCGAAAGTAAGTTATTTAACTGCTAATTCGATTCAAGTTTTTATGGTGTTCACAGACGGAAGTCGCAATACATTTCAATAAGTTACATGCACAATCAAAGGAAGGAAAAACATTAGACATTGGTTTGTTACAAACTATGTCAATATATGTATTGTCATTTGTTTTACTTATCTAGTTCTGAAAAAAATGAAACATCGTATTGTAGAATCGATGAGTTCAACAACAGCTGATGCACTAGGTCTTAGTCGTGCTATTCTATGCAATGGTATATGAACAAGAAAATTAGCCTTTATTCATTTATAAGTTTACGACATTCTATCTTTAGATGGTCTTATAAAGAAATTAGATGAACTAGAACGAACATCAGAATTATATCGTGGTCTAATTGAACATACACGTTCTGTACTTAAGGCTATATTTGAATTAGCTCATACGCATCGTAATTTTGGCGATGCATTTGCTAATATTGGTGCACGTGAACCTCAATTTAAGGCATCGGAAGCTTTTACTAAATTTGGTGAAGCTCATCGACAAATAGATCGACACGCTATTACATTACTTCGAACTGTAAAACCGGTAATGATCAGAAAAAAGTGTACCTCATTGTTTTTTCTTCATCTGATGATTTTAGATGATTGCTGATCTAAATACGTATTTGACAAAAGCTATTCCAGACACAAAATTAACAATTGAAAAATATGCTGATGCTAAATTTGAATATTTGGTAGGATTTTTACATCTATTGACGATGGAAAATACTGTATCAATCAAGATGAATATAGATAGACATTCAAGACTGAAAACAGACATTTCCCACCGATAATTAGATCCCATCAGATTTAAAAAATTTCTTTACTCGAAATCGATAACCCTGTTACGTGTAAGTTGTCATCTAGCTTGTTTCTCAGTATCTTCCTGTTAGTTCAACGAGTAATGTACAATAGCGATAAAACGAAAAGAATTTGATTATATATTTAGTCGTACTGTTTAAAAGTCAAAGAAATGGACGATGAAGAATGTAGTTATGCAGCACTTCAAGAACCACTTTATCGTGTTGAAACAGGTAACTATGAATATCGGTATGTTATTCAAGTGATTTTTTTGTCAAAATGAAGATTTCTATGATTGAAATAGATTAATACTTCGATGTCGTCAATTAGCTCGTGAACGTTTCGCTAAAATGCGTGCAGATGTACTTGTTAAATTAGAATTACTTGATCAAAAACATGGTTGGTTCTTCTTTCATTGATTGTTGTTTTTCGTTTTCTATGTCTTTTTTTTTTCTTGAACAGTACAAGATATAGTATTTCAATTGCATCGTTTTATAACTGCTTTGGATAAATATCATAAGGATTGTAACGATGTAATGAAAGAAGCTGATATATTTCCCATTGAAGTTGATCTTACTTTGCCAACGCTTCGTGGGTTAGAAAGTAATGATGCCGATGAAATGGATAATGAGAATGATGAAACAAATGGAGATGATCTATTCAATGATGATCGACAAGAAGCTGCGTCGAATCAACGTAAAACTGTAGAAGATGTTGATCTGTTAAATATTGGTCAATAATCAATATTACAGTGCAATCGCACGATCTGTTTTCTTTTTTTTTGCTTTGTTTCTATTCCATGTTTAGTATAATATATTTCATTACAAAAACAGTCGATATTATTTTTTATTAATGTTTTAATGTATTATTCTTATTATCGACTGTTTTATTGTTGTTGTGTTGTTCAATATAAACTGTATGGTATATGAAATGGGGACGAATGTTTACCTCACAAATATGAATAAAATATCCGTACTAAAACAGACTCTCATTTTCAAAGATACATCCATTACTCATTCATATTGACGAAATTCAATACTAGATGAATTTACGAATAAATTTTCAATTGCTACCCATTGATGTTACTACGGTAGTGCATATCTACTATAGAGGATGGAAAAGCTAGCAGTGAAATTCGCGTGATTCAATGCAATCGAATATTATTATCAACTATTGCTTAGTGTTTCACTTGACAGATATTATTTCGCTACCTTGAAACATACAAAGGCAACTTCAAAACATTTTAGAAACCTTTCATGATACACGTTTGATTCTCAAGAAAATTTTATCTAAGATGAATAGCACGAAAAAGAATTCTTTGAAATCTCTATGACATTATCAATATAATTTGAAGTAATTTACTATACTTGAAATATCCGTGTATCTTTCATATAGTAATGATGAATAATAATTCTTGCAATACCAGTTAACCTTAGTAAAAGCATCATAAGAAATATAAATATGTAGTTGTGTCACGTTCTTTCAACAGTTTAGAAAGTTGAACTGTTAACATTTTTTATCGATATGTCCTTGTTCTTTCTGAAGCATCATCACAGTCGAAATACAGTGTTTTTAACTACTAGCGACATTAAATTTTCATTTAACTATATAAAATAGGATAGATTAAAAATCGTTTATAGATCATTTTGAGAAACATTGATTTAGGTGAAAGTTTGATAGATAACTGCATCATGATATGTATGCTGAAACATGAAAGCTTTTCTTTTCTATTGGAGATGATAATAACAAATAACATAAATGAAATTAAAACAACAGCTGATTGTTCGTTTGCAGCAGTGTTTCTAACGTTAAGTACACCAAGCAGAATCAAAGTACCCAAGTCACTAACGATTTTTGGAAAGTACTGCATTTTGCACTTTAAGAAAAAAAAGAAAGTACACTGATAGTACTTTACAAAACAAGAATGCATTTTGTTTGATTTCATTCGGCATTTTTATCAAAATGTTCGGATTCTGTTCGTATGTGTGTCTATATTTTTGTTATTTATCAATATTATATGTTTTGATTTTGCTTCTTTTGAAAAAGAACAAATTTCTAATAAAAAATTGATTCAAAGATAACGCTGTTTTTTGTTTTTTCATTAGTTTTTAGTTACGGTTAGGAGTGGGACTTTAACTTTGCTTTAAATATTACAGTTAAAGTGTCATCCCCCCCCTCTAGTTATGGTACTTTGAGCTACTTAATTACCTAAGACAAAGTACCAATATATAGTTTTTAAATAGAGATAAATTATCCATTTACACTTAGTTTTAGATTTCCATCAGAAACGCTGGTTTACAAATATAGAGATAATCGAGTAAATTTCTATGATTGAACATGAAATCTTTAACTATTTCGTTTGAATACAAGAAGAAATGGCAGCTGTTATCGCAAACATATTTGGTGTGATTGGTGATCGTCAAGTACCAAACTATATCCTCAATGAAGAATACTTTATGACTGCCTTTACTATCGTTTGATGATGCATTTTTGTTAAATTATTGTGATACACTCATTACTTATCATTACTGGCAAGTGTATTTAAAAATTTGTTTTTCATTTCAGAAATCAAGTTTGTCAAGATTTATTCGACATCTGATAGCGGAACCTATCCAGCAGAAGTGTCTCCAGCTCACATAAACGATCGACAAATCATTGTAGCTTTAATGCCATTAATATGCATATATATATATATGTTCAAACTCTCTAGGTGTTGTATAAACAAACATCATTGCAAACGAGATTTATTGTTTCAATGCTCAAGATGTATTTGACAATAAGGCAGTGAAAACAGTGGACACAAACAAATGAATTAGTATGACCAAAAATTGGGTCTAACACAAAAGTTTTTACTACTCAGTATTTGACATATTACTTGATAATTCAAAGTTCTACATTAAGATTTTACTCTGAATTTATATGTTTATATTGCAGATAATTCGATGGCATCAACAGAATCTTGCTCAATTAATGGTTGTAAAAGAGCTGCGGCATGTTTATGTCATCATTGTAAAATAAATGTATGCGCCAAACATTTTAATGAACATCAAGAACAAGTCAATCTGGAACTATTCCCACTGACCGATCGTCTTAATCAACGTACATGAGTGATGTTTTTATGATAAATGGATTAGATTCAATTTTCGATTTTAGTTCTGATGACACTTAAGAGTAAAGAAAATTCAAACAGTCCATTAGACTTGTTGAAAACATGGCGTGATAGGAAATATCAAGATATTGATCAGCAATATAATCGAAAAATACGAGATTTTAATACACAAGTATTTCAACAAGAACAAGAAATTTCACTAACTATAAAAAGCATCGAAGAATTGATTACTGAAGGTGAAGCATCAATTGATCAAGTTAAACAATTCAAAAACAAAATTGAAATTCTCGAAAATCACGTAAATAAACTCATGACGAATAAGCTGATAGAAATTTCAATAGAGACTAGGGTCAATGAATCGAATCTAGTCGATAGTTATCTACAACTTGGCGGCCGAAAATATTTAGTAAAAGGAAAACTATGTTGTCATGGCAAACATCTCTATGCCTTGGAATGTGAAGAATCATTGACAGGTTATAACGGTTTGTGTCCAGAATGCCAAGATATTCATGTTTCATTTGAACATAATCGAGGATTCTATGCACTGTGTGATATTATCCATAAAGAGGTCCTAGAGAAGAAACAGAATATGAAATGCTGATTTCTAATTAAGTTTTCTAGTAACTGACTCTTCAATATTCTGCATTTTTAACTTAAATAAATGAATTATGCACACTTTTCATAAATATTGAAGGATTTTGACCAGTATCTTCATATATGTAATCGAGAATAAATGCAAATTTATTTTTCAAAACGTTTACTGTTGACATAGATCTTGGTTTGTTTAATTTTTAATTTGAAAATTCAAATATTGATTTGAAAGTAAAGGATGATACATGTGCCATTTAAACTATAATACTTTATTTGAAAATAATCTTTTGTTTACTTCGGGATTTTAGATTATGATTCGTTGTCTACATGAATAATCGATTCTATAGATTGAGATGAATTCATCGAATGTATTTATTATTTTTATTGGACATCTAAATGAACACGTGGAACTGCATTCTGATGATCGAACGATTTATCTCATCGAATTATAATTAACTACGACATTTTATCATGCATATTGATTGAACAACTTTGTTTTTCAACTGTATTCTTCTGTTTTGTTCAGATTTTATTTGACAGATCACAATTTTCTTGTCCTCTCAGTTTGGTTGAATAGTAATGTATTTTTATGTTTCGACATCAGTTTCATAACGATACATCACTCAAGCATCGCTACCATTTCAGATTGTTGGATGTTTAAAACAATGATGACATGTTGCAGAATTGTACCTTCAAATATTCAGTAGAATTTTGACTTGAAAAATATAAATATACGTCGAAATGAACGTCATTCAATAGTTCAAAAGTGATAGGAAAATCTTTGGTTTTTTTTCTTAATTATTTTCAGATGCATTCATCGACATTTTTTCACGATAGTTTGAAGGTAAATGATTTGTATGTTCATGAGAAAATACATATCTCTCTTTTTAGACATCACCGTTCGTCTCATTGATGAGCAAGCGTACGTTTGATGAACCGTAAGTTATCTTTGATAATCAAAACATAAAATTGAATCTCATACATTTGCTAGGAAAACACCACCAAGTCCTCTATCACCTGGACAACAGAAACGTGTTCGTTTTCTCGTCGATAATAATAACGATTTGTCAAGTATGAATCTTTTCCGTGACAATATTAATAAACAACGCTTTTTTCTTTATTATAGTTGATGAACATCAACCATCAATTTTATTTCGCCAAGGTGGAATTCCTGGACGCACTGGAAATGTTAGTGGATATGATGAAATGGAAAATAGTCGTCGTATAACATCGAATTTACTATTTGGTAATGCAAATACATCCTTTGATTTTGGATTAATGGCACAAAATGGTGTTGTTGATCAACCGATGGAAAATGTTAATGTATTCAACGATAATTTTAATTTTATTCAAGCAAATGAGAGAACAAAGTAAGAACTTAAAAATGAGAAATTTATTTTGACTCATTTCTTATTCAACTCATCATTTAACATTCTTAAGATTGGAAAAAGTAGATTGAATTCTGGTCAGTAGATTATCGAATCAGTAGCTACATCTTATGTGATTTGAGCAGTATTACTACAGATGTGACTCACAGGAAGGACCGCACATCATCATTAGCAAGATCGTGACATATATCTAGATGACTAGAGAAATAAAATACAATATGCACAAGAAATATCTTGCTCGATAATCTGACAAAACAATAATCAATGAGTAGTTGATTGATCAGATATGCTGCATCGTATATCATCGTGGTATCTAAAAGAACGCATCGATAACAAATTTCATGAAGACATAATTGATTCCATAAATAAATCCATGAGTGACTTTTGGGCTTTCTGACTTGATGTGCCTCCGAATATGGTTAGATCTATTAGACTTGATATTAAACATCTTGTTTCGAATCACTGTGCCAACTCGAAACTAGGACAATGAAAGTTCCAATAAGAGATCTATGTATTCTTCTTAAACAGAAATAGCCCACTTAGACAACGAACCATTTTTTTCTTCAAAGAAATCGTTGTATGTGTTTTTTTAAATTTTATACTAAATTCAATTATAGATCTGAAATTTAAACACAATGTACTTATTTTATGATGACTGAACTTATTTTTGATTGTTTAGTTTTGCCAATGAAAGTGGAAACGATGGAACTTGGCTAACTGTATTTGGCTACCGTACAAATGGTGATGCTCGAACATTAATCGACGAATTAAGTCGTATTGGAGTAATAGAAAAAATTGTGGTACAAGCAATTTATTGTTTTGTTTATTGTGCTTTAATATGTAATGTTTACTTATTCAGATCGTTGATACATCGAATATATTTCATGTCAAATTTGCAACTCGTCTTCAAGCTCAACGTGCTCTAAAGAAACATGGCCATGTTTTCGGTCAAATAATGATTGGAGTACGATATTGTACAGATAAAGTAAGCTAGTATCTATTTTTACTTGATACAAATTCTAGCAATCGATTTAGGATATCATTGGATTAAAACCACAAAGTAATGTCAATGTTTATCTTGAAAACCCTTTTCTGGTAAGACATCGACATCGTCCAGGATTTCCACCAGTAGGTATCAATTTAATATCTTTGCGGTTTAAAGACAATTTTTTTAAATTTAATTTCTTTCTACAGTCGATACCAATAACAATTCACACTTGATGCCAACTCTTATTTGTATATAATATTGTCAATGATCAATAGAATTTATATCAGTTCTCAACTTTATTATTTTTTTCGGTTACCTTTGGCTCTAACACACTTGCTCAGATAGTAGAGCTCATATTTTCTTATTTGTTTGCTTAGAATACTTTTTCTGTAATTCGAAATTGAAATGGTATCATCAATAAAATAAATCAAATATATATAAATAACTGTACGACCATCTAACCTACAAGTTTCATAGTTCCCTTGTACTATAAATAATAATAAAGATTGTTTCTTTAAACTGCTGATTTCGTGACATTTTAAATACGTTTAAAACAAGCAAATCAATATTGACTATATAAGTAAGTTAATGTCAGTGTAATACTAGAAGCAGAACGTGTAGAATAAACACTAAAAAAATATTCATTTTATATTGACTTATTCGATTAACAATAATTTATCTTGATGATGAGGAAATAATATGATGATCATACTGATCAGCAAATCGTGCCAACTTCATCATTTTTTAAATCAAATTGACGCATTCTTCGCAATACCCTTATTCATTAGAAACAACTGTCGAAATTTGAACTGAAGTAAGTTATTGTACTCTCATCACTACAACAACCTCATAAAAAAAATACCAATCCAGAATTAAACATTTTCCAGTATTAAATGAAACATGAACATTTACGGATAACCGGAGTCGCTCATTCACGGCTAAGAACAGTCAAACGAATGCAAAATATAACGCCCATGCATATTTTCCCTCTACTTTCGCTTTATTCCCAGTACTACCGACTATGAGACCTAAACATTTCGATTATACCCAAGCTGAAAACCACCCAATTAATAATCTAATTGTTCCCTATCGGTTTGTTTTCTTTCATACAAGAAGACAGCGTTTCCAGATTTAACAAAACCCGTCAATCAATCAACTGTTTATAACGCAAAAATTAACAATGAATGTTTTCCGATCCTCCTACCTACGAATTGAACATTATATCTCGATTTCCTGAAACACAAAAATGCGACAAACTTAGTCTTTTCTTAAAAAATACCAAAACCCTCAAATGTTGACCGTAAACTTATCAAAGACATCATCATATACAATTACAAATACATTTATTCAAATTAATACAATCTTAAGAAATAAGAGGTGCACTGTAATTCATGATATTTGTAAAACTTGACAGTTTATATTTTCACTAAATGTTCATCGACTTAAACGAGTGGATAGCTTGACATGG